>JAOTQK010048879.1:0-14843 GCA_025642025.1 Rhododendron ferrugineum | reverse complement strand
TTATCAATCCCTTCTCATTAACAATCCCTTCTCATTACCAATCCCAATCCTAATCCCATCTCCTTACGAATCCCATCTATCTATCACTGTTATCAAACGGGACCTTAATCTTGCGGTAATGTTATCCCATGGTTGTGCTACTGTTGTACGTGGTGTCCCTTTGAACCCTTTTTCTTTATCGGCAAAAGAAATTTCATTTAACACAAGGATATAAAAAATAAAATCAGTACAATAAGAAAAGAAATGCATTGAGAGAACCTTGGAGAGTGCACATGCAATACCCTCTTATTACAGCTGCTCGCAATTTCTCAACTTAACCCTCCGCCTCTGGAATTTTTTAAAATAAACCTTTGCAATCTTTAAGCCAAAGATCAATTACATCTTTTTAGTTTTTTCCGCTGTTAAAATAAAACAGAGAAAATGGATACAGAATGCGAAGGTTTTTTTTTTTTTTATCGGCAAAAGATAAAAATTTATTAACTCCAAATACAAAGTACAGAGCTAATAGGATCATGGATACACCGACTTGACCATCCATGACCCTCATCTCCTAACCACATGAAGAAAAAACTGATTTGGGCCCAACAAGCTGAACCCAAACCAGGGGAAAACACCTAAAAAGCCTAAGTTAAAGAGACACCAACCCAAAAGCAACCCGCCCAAAACCTAAACGGGCCAAGCCCACACACCTAATGTGAAAGTTTATTGTATCAATCTTTTCCGCTAGTTTAGACGTTGTTTCAAAAGGAATCAAATTCCCTAGGCTACCGGCAGCAAACAAGCAGTACTAGTGATACTGTGATGTAGGAATGGCTGTCCGAGGCAATACATGTTACTCCCTAGCTTTTCTTATTCCACATATTTGAATGGTTTGGGTCAAGATGGTGATTTTGTATGGGTTATCTTGTACAGGTTAAGCATGTTATGTACTTTCTGAACTTTTCTGTATTTTTTAAATTATTCTTTTTAAATATTCATAGGCATAATTGGAAATGTGTAATTGTTTAAATTGGTATGCGATAAACATTATAATTTTGAAACCATTTGTTGCTCTAAAATGTTCTTTTGGGGAAAACTTGATGGATATTATTAGAAACATCTATTTTTGAAAGCCTAGGAAAATTATGCCATTTTGTCTAGGCCGGACTGAGGGGAGGTACTGTATTGGCTGAGAGGGCTCTTGCTCCGGTCTCGTTCCGATGATCAGAAACGTTTACTTCGTAAAGCTCATTGATTCGAATAGCTATGAAAAAATTCAGCTCGATCGAATATCATTAAGTGTATAATCAAAACACATATAAATTGTCAATAATGGGTTGCAGTGGATTTAATCCAGTATTTCGGATCTATTCTTTTCAAGATAAAAATATTTCGATTAGGCACTTAATAATATCCGATCGAGCTGATTTTTTGCATAGTCGTTCTACTTGACGAGCTCTACGAAATGAATGTTTTCGATCAACAAAGCGAGACTGGAGCGGATCCCGCTCCGCCGGGATAGCACGGTGCTGTCCCTTAGCACCTCCCCCTCATTCCGTGTTGGCCACCCTAACCATTAGGGAAGGGACCTGGGTTAGGTAGGTGACACTAATACTCAACAGTAGACTTTCGATGGATTGTCTTACGGCTCTAAATTCAATTTTGAGTTTATTTATTTTGTTAGCCATGGTACTATTTGGTTGAAGTTTTCCATTGTTATTGGATATCATTGTAGACACCTCAATCTGGGCTTCCAAATTAGTTTAATTCCGGTTTCTGATTCTCCGATGATGAATCCGATCAAGAACACATCGGGAATGTCGAATGTTTGAGTGTTCGCAAAACCCTTGAACCTAACCTAGTCGAAGCCACTTAAAAGCCAAAAAGCCAGAGCCTATTGGCGTGCACAGGTGTCTAACCAGCGTGCGCTGGTAAGGTTGCCAGGTGTGGTCAACAGTCAAAGCTTGACCGTTGACCCATGCGTGAGTAGGTTGCATGCGCGCGCGCCTGTCCCAGTATTGCCCGCGCAGGTCACAACCTGTCCCCATCACCTTTATCAGCTGAGAAGCTTAGCCACCAAGCAGCCCTCAGCCAGCCTCGTGGACTGGATGAGCTCCTCTCTTTGCACCAGACCTAACTCCACCTCAACTCCTATATATACCCCCCATTATTCTCTTTCAAAGGGTTACAAATTTTCATATTCAAAGGGACACAAGATATCAAGTTCCAAAGGATACAAAACTCTAACTCTAATTCCAAGCAACTCAAGCTACCTTGTTTCCTTGCTTCTATCACTCATACACCCTCAAGAACATAGATTGTTCTTCCACATCAATCAAGCCTCAAAGCTCAAACACCATTGAAACTCAAAAAACAAAAGGTATAACTTACCTTTGTTCTGCTATCTGTTTTGATCCCTGAGGGAGGCTGGCAGGGTCAAGGCTGGTAATCAATACCAGTCTTGGCCCTAAAAGCTGACAGAGTTTCAAGAGGTTAGAACTGGCGCATGCCAGTCTCAGTCAAGCGTACGCCAGTTATGGTTGTACGCGCAGTACTGGCGTAGGGATCAGTGTCTAACTGTTTTGTGTCTTTCTTTCCATATAGATCATTTCAAGCATGATAAAAACCAGTTTACTGCTTTCCTTAGTTTAAATTGCTTGTTCAAAATGTCAATATGCATATCTGCTACTGTGGAGTACCCCTGCGAGCTTTCTGGATATGTCCCAGAACCCAGAAATATGCAAAACCAAGCACTGGTCAAGTGACTATAACTGGCGTGCGGCAGCTAAATACCTGCGCGCGCTGGTTGCTCTCTGACCAGTGACTGACCTTTCATGGGTAATTAGGTCTTTAGCCTCTGTTTTGTCCCCTCACTGTTTAAGGGGTGTTTTATTCATTTTGTGGCTCTGAAGCCCTTTAGAGCTGTTTATAACTACATATTGCTTGCTATATAAATTGTTTGGTTTGTCATGGGTGTGCACTGGTCATTTTCAGAGCCCAGAGGGTTGAAAATAAGAGCTGTGGGTTTAGGCTTACTGGCGCGCGCAGGTCATCGAGTGGCGTGCGCAGGTTTGTCAGCATGCAGTGACTTGATCAGTGCATGCTGGTTTCTTCCTGCGCACAACACTCGAAGACAGCGTCTTCCAGTCTGTTTAAAGCTCCCACAGGAGTCTGTTTTCATCCTATACTAACTGTTTTAAATAAGCAAGCATGTCTTCTATCACATCTTGCAAACGTGTTACAGTCTTAATCCCCATTAAACTGTTCACCGCCCTAATTGGCTAATAAATTGCTAATAAAAGAAGAATCACAATGTTTTCACAAAATGCCTAAGTAGAGACCGATCTCCGAATTGGGCGAGAGGGGTGCCTTAAAACCCTTCCCCTCTCGTAACCTGGCTCCCGAACCCAGATATGGTTATGATGGACTGGTGCTTTCACTTTTTCAAATCAAATAGCGCAACAGGTGCTTCGAATACGGTTCCTTAAGTGTCGGACCTTCAAACCCGAGTGGCGACTCTGTATTCTGAGCGCTTACTTCCCCGCTTGCGCTCCCTCGATCCGGGCCCTTGCTTTGGGAAAGCGAAATTTCCAAGGGCATCCCACAATCATGTTGTGATCGTCGTTAGGATTTAATTTTGTTTTTTGCTCGGCATTAAGATTCATTCATTGTTCTAATTTGATATTTTATCGTACCACTCGTAATGCCAAATTTATGTTCCACAGGACGAGGCCTTGTGATTCACGGCCAGTTAATTCTTATTTTTAGGCGTGACAATACAAATAAGGTTTACATAAAAAGTGGTGTTTACACAAAAAGATGGGTTAAAATTTAGCGATCTAAAAAATAGTAGATTAGACAAATATCTTCATGAAGAAAATCTAGACTAATTTAGTTCGAACAGTATGATTTATTGGGTGTAATGTAAATGGTCAGTCCCTGCATGTGATTGGGAAACATTAAGGATGTGGTTAAGTCCATCTAGTTGTATGCTTGGCTTCTAAGGAAGAGGTCTGGGGTTTAAGTATATAAAGAGACGTAAAGTTCTCTTTGACTGTTACTAACTTACTATTTTTTTTGCTAATTAAGACCCCTTCACCGTGTATCCAATATTGGGAAAGAATAGATTGAACTTTTAAAGCGCAGAACATACCAAAAACAGTGTTGATAGGGTTCATAGCGACCTGATTCTTGGCAGCATCGCCGATCAAATGCTGCCTATCGGTGAATGCAACATAAGACGGCGTCTTTCTGTTTCCTTGATTGTTTGCTATAATTTCAACTCGGTTGTGCTGCCAAACCCCCACGCATGAGTAAGTTGTTCCGAGATCGATCCCGATCGCTGGCCATTGATCTCCACTTCCAGCCATCTTTTCTCGATAACCAAACAGAGAAAATAAGTAGAATAATAGAAACCGATTAAACAAAATAATTCTAGAGAGAGAAAATAGTTTGCACTTGATCAGCTTTATCTTTCGGGAGTATTGTAGAATGAGGGGTGGAAGAGGACGACTTTTTAAAGGGAAGATATTAATTACTCCTTCAAATCGTGGGCACACAAAAGGTGGGACCGACGGACC
Organism: Rhododendron ferrugineum; assembly: GCA_025642025.1. Taxonomy (NCBI): domain Eukaryota; kingdom Viridiplantae; phylum Streptophyta; class Magnoliopsida; order Ericales; family Ericaceae; genus Rhododendron; species Rhododendron ferrugineum. Next base: position 10,284 of record JAOTQK010048879.1, on the reverse strand, counting down.
CACATCCATCACAGGACACAGGCCTATTGGCTGTGACCATACAGAAAAAAGTACTCGTAACTAAGGTACGTTGGCTTGAAAATATCAAAAAAAAAAAAAAAAATTGGCTTGGTGATTTTGGCCGTAACTCAAGGTTTGATCTCTCCTGAGTTTTCGATTCTCTCTGTCACCTCATGTATCCACGCCTAAGCATGTGAAATTTTTGTGCGAGACACTATATATAAGAATTGATCTGATGTGCAAGCAAGTTGCCTTGCATGTGTAAAAGCTTGAATCGTACAGTCACTAGCTGACTAGATCAGCAACAGCCCTTTCTATTCACGACAAAAGAATTACTGGCAACAATACCTAGTTACGATTGACGAAATCCAAATAATTCCTTGCCACTCACGGTGAGCAAATTGGATTTCGTTACCAAATGAGACCTTTTTGGCGAGAAAAGAGAATTTCTTCACCAACGAGTTATAGGAAATTATCCCGGCAGAATGTGGCGACCGAACATTTCCTCGCTAATACTTATGGCGACGAAATCTAATACTTTAAAAACAAAACTGTCTCGTCACAAAATGTCATTTTTGTTGTAGCCACATCTCCTTGGTGTACATATATCAATTCACATGTTTAAATTTTGATTTCACTACCAAAGTTGGAAGTTGGAATCACCCTAAGATACTGTTTACACTCTTTTTGGCACCGTGGATCAGGCTAGTAGTGAAAGGCCGTTTGATTATTTAGTTAGTTAAATTGGGCCTAGATTATTGGTGTGTTGGATTAAAAATATATTGGGCTATGATGTTGGTAACACGATTGGGCCCAGTTATTTGTTCTTGATTTTTTTTCTATAACGAATCTTTAATATCTATAAGATGTCGATTATCGTAATTACATAAAACACTACAAGAAAAATTACATTGGGTGACGAATGAAAATCGTCACAAATTGCATGTTTTTCGTCACAAATAATATAGGTGACGAAAAATTTTTTGTCGACTAAAGGTTGTCGAGGATTCCTACCTAGTGACGAAAAATAGATTTTGTCTCCTATAGAGCCTTTTGATGACGAAATATTTCGTCACCAAAAAGTGACTAATTGGTGACGAAATTTTTTCCTCACCTATTGTGCTTTTGACGACGAAAATTGTCATCAATTATTCATTTTCGCGACGAAAAAATTCGTCACCAATGGGTCACATCGGTGACGAAAATTTTCGTCACCAATATAAGAAAATCAGTGACGAAATTTTTTGTTGCAAAAAACGTTTTCATATGGAAAAAAATACCTCTTTCTTGCTCCTGCTGGGTTTCAAACCCGAGTCCCCTAAGTTTTTTGCATAAGCTTCGACTAACTGCATCACACAAACTTTCAGTACATATTTGAAATATCTAATCTATAACATATATGTTTAACATGAAAATATATTTCGAATGTAGTTTTGAACTTTTAAACATTAAAATTAGTAATTTTGATAAACATGAAAGTTTAAGCATTTGAGTTATTGTTCAAACCCAATTTGAATTATCTCAATCTGAGTTCTTAGTAAAGAGTTATGTCCGAAATATATTTAGTGACAAAGCGCAATTCATAAATTTCGTCACCAAAGGTATCCATTTGACGACAAAATATATTTTTCTTCGTCGAACCCGTTAAAATGGTGATGAAATTATTTTTCGTCACCAAAGTTAAGCATTTCGGGACGAAAAAAATATTTCATTACTAAATTGATCCCATTTGGCGACGAAATATATTTTTTGTCACCAAATGATTATCTTTGGTGACGAATATATTTTTTTCGTCGCTAAACAGGTATAATTGGTGACAAAATTATTATGTCACGGAAGTTGTCAAAACAGTAAGGAATTTATTTTTTCGTCTCCAAATATACTCATTTAATGATGAAATTAAATTTCGTCGCCACTTTTTTGTCACCAAATTTCATTTTTCTTGTAGTGAAACTTGAACAAAATTATAGGAGTTTAACCTTTCATATTGCAAGAATAATTAATATGTAAAATTGAAATTCTTAAAAGGTAATTAGAAATATGAGTTATATGACAAAAGTACTAGAAAGCATATGTTCAAATCACTATGTTTAGTTATACTACGCATACTAATTTTCTTTTTCTTTTTTTTAACCAAATACCTTCTCCTGTAACGACTCCCAACTGTAGCTGTCTGGTAAGGAAGCCAGATAATAAGGGATGCAGTGGATGCTATTAGGTTCAACAAGTTGTCGACTAGTGAACAACACTTTACTGCCTTTGCATTCCTTAGGGAGTGATCTTTGGATATCATTCCAGGCTTGAGTGCCCCATATGTCATCCATGACAATGAGATATTTCTTACCCTTCAAGCATTTGTGCGTGTCTTCTCCCAATTTATCCTCACTACTTTTCTCGTAATCGCCATGGTTTTTTGGAGAAGCTAATTCCAAAATACGAATCAACAAATTCCTCTTTTTAGTCTTATCATAATCTTGAGAAACATTGACCCATGCACGAAATTCGAAGGTATGTGACGTCAAAGGATGATCATACACTTCTCTGGCCAAAGTTGTTTTGCCACTTCCAGGTGGACCAATAATTGATATTATCTCCAGTCGTTCACCCTCTCCACTGTCTTGAAGCTTTCCCAGTAATGTCTTTACCTCCTCCTTGAAACCAACCACCACGTTCTCTTCTGCCACTTTGTATGTGTTGCTCCCTCTAGATGAAATTGAACCTCCTGTTGGGAAATAAAAAGAAGGGTTATGATCAAGGACAGGCCAAAAGATACATGATGGGCCTGTTGTTTTTATTTACTAGTATTTTTACATAAATAATTATTTGATTTGTCATTGATGAATTTTAACCACTTAACTTGACGTGGAACTAGTTGAAAACCTAGTTAACTATTCTCCTATTTTTACTCCAACAAATCAGATCACTATCCTACTAGTACTCCTATAACTGTTTCAAAATAATAGGATTGGTTTGTCGTGAGAGCAACAGCAGCAGAAACCAGAATCGGGCACTTTCGGTAATTTCTGCCCGGGCGATTTTTATTCCAGCTTGAACGGTTTTGGCTGCTCAACAGTCGGTCAGCTTGCAGCAAATTTTCCCCGGGAGGAAATCAAACTTGCCCGTGCGGTTTTGGTATTTCCAGTCGGGACAGTTTTGTGCACGGAATTTAGGATTATATTTTGTCTGGTTTTTGGTCCTCTATTATAAATAGGGGGTTTGGGGGGCTGCTAGGTTTATGTTCTTTTGTTCAAGGGCTTAGATATTAAGGTTTTGTTCATCTCTTGAGGTTTTACCAAGGGTTGATTTTAGCATAAAATCCTATTGCATACATTTTCTCCAATAGGGCCATAGTAAGGGTACTAAAAATTTAAATCTGTGTTTTGGAATAGCATAATTCATCATATCCCATTTTTCAGAGCTTGTCACTAAAGAATTTTGCTTTGCTTATTTCATATATATGAAGTGATATTATCCTCATAAGAGCCAGACAAAGCTGAAACCACTAACTAGTTTTGAATATTAAAATACTGAAAAAATGTACCAATACCTTCAGTTATGGAAGAAGAGTGCTCGAGTTTTTTGCCAACTAGTCCTTTAATGTCACGCATATTCTCGTCGTCGCTCTCAGCAAAAACAATGTTTGTGGCCAAGTGATTTAATTTTCTTCGTTCTTTCTGAATTTTCCTGGCCGATTCCTCCATAGAGTGGCCACTCCTTATCTCAATTTTGCGAAGTTCATATAGATAGGCAAACTCAATCGGGATCCGCTTCAGATTTTTGCAAAATTTAACAACTAAGACCTCAAGGCTCGGAAATTGATCTTCGGAAGCATTCCAATCTTCGATGTCAAGATCTTGTAACCTCAAGTACTTGAGTTGAGAGAACCCCTCCTCAAGTTCACTTGTATTCCAAATTGGTCCTTGACAGGCCCACTCTAATAATTTGAGAACCTCAAGGCTCGGCAAGGTTTGGAGGATTGATAGCTCCTTCCACATTATGCGTGTACCCTTCAAAGTTAGCTGCGTAACAGTTGGAGGAAACTTCAGCCCTGGCCGAAGGGTACTTGTCCTGTTCGGAATGGGGCGTTGCACAAAACTGAGTGTCTCAAGGCATTTCAAGAACTCTAGGTTGGGGAGCATCAAAACAACATTATTAAATCTTAGATCTCCAAAAAATCCTAGCTTCCTAAGGTTGGGAGTCCTTACCAAGAAATTTCGGCACTTCTCACAAGGACATATTGGATGCAAGGTCTGTAGGCTATTCAACTTGGACGAAGGGTCAAAACCAACTCCAGCACGTAGATGATATTTGAATACCAGTCTTTTAGCATATAGATGCCTCAACTTAACCATCTTAAATATATCGCGAGGCAACAGAATGGATTTCCAATCCAAGTCATCCGACGGAGCTTGGAGGTTAAGGGTTTCTAGGTTGAAGAGGTAGGAAAATGGCGATACAAAGTCCGATGCATCATTTGGTAACTGAAGTGCCAAGTATCTCAAATGAACTAGGTGTCCTCTTCCGATTTTTCCACGGCATTCAGCGGAGATAAAAGACAACACCCTGAGAAATTCAAAGTTCTTAACAAAGAATGACAGATTTAATTCAAACAATGAATAAGGGGAGTTTTCCAAGCTGAGGAACAGAAAAGAATGAAGGTTTCGAGTACAAGGCCTTAAGGAAAACTTATGAAAGAACTGGCTGCCAATGAAGAGGCGACGATGCTTAGTTGCAGCAGAAGGTGACAAAGTATCATCCTCGTAAATTTGAACAAGGAAATTCTCCTCCTCGGCTTTTTTCAAGCAAAATTCACGCAAAAGACCATGGATACGACATGTTTTAATTCCTCCGAAGGACCTATTGCTAGCTACCAGTACCAGATTTCTATCAATAAGACTGATTAAGTAATCTTTTGCTACGTCCTCCAAGCTTTTATCCCCTTCACTTTGCTGAATAAATCCTTGAGCGATCCATAACCATATCAACTCGCGCACGAGGATTTTAGAATCTTTGGGGAATCCTCCAATATAAACAAAACACGCTTTCAAACGAAGAGGCAGGTGATTGTAACTAAGTTCTAGTATCTCCATGCAGCCGTCCTGGCTTTTGGCAATGATCGAACATAAACGTTTTGAAACTTCCTCCCACACGTCGAGTGTCTTGTCTTCCACTACCAGAATTCCAGCTATTGCGACAATTGCAAGTGGTAGTCCTTCACATTTTTCTGCTATATGCTCACCGATGCCAACCAACTCCGGTGGGCAAGATTTCCTCCCGAATACCTGTTTGAAATATATATGCGCAATATTAGATGTATGTAGTTGTAATTACTTACATAAAACTTGAACCACGTAATAGGAGTTTAATAGTTCATGATATGACAACAATAAGAAATACTTAAAAAGAAATTAGAAATAGGAATCATAAGACAAAAGTACAAGGAAGCATGCATATTTTCAAATAACTGTGTTTAGTTATACTACGTATACTAATTTTCTTTTTCTTTTTTGGAACAAAATACCTTCTTTTGCAACAACTCCCAACTGCAACTTTTTGTTAAGGGAGTCAAATGATGAGGGACGTAGCAGATGCTATCAGGTTGAACATGTAGTCGACTAGTGAACAACACTTTACTGCCCTTGCATTCCTTAGGGAACGATCTTTGGATATCATTCCAGGCTTCAATGCCCCATATGTCATCCATGACAATGAGATATTTCTTACCCTTCAAGCATTTGAGCATGTCTTCTCCCAATTTATCCTCACTATTTTTCTCGTAATCTCCATGCTTTTTTGGTGAAGCTGATTCCAAAATACGAATCAACAAATCCCTCTTCATAGTCTTATCATATTCTTGAGAAACATTGACCCACGCACGAATTTCAAAAGTTTGTAACGTCCTAGGATGATCATACACTTCTCTGGCCAAAGTGGTTTTGCCTCCTCCACCTACACCGATGATTGTTATTATCCCCAGCCGTCCACCATCTCCACTGTCATGAAGCTTTTCCATTAATGTCTCCACCTCCTCCTTGAAACCAACCACCACCTTATCTTCATCCACTTTGGATGTGTTTCTCCCTCCTGTTGGGAAATAAAAAGAAGGGTTATGGTCAAGGAATTTGAATTTAGTATTATACATATAAATTATTTGATTCGTCATTGATGAATTTTAATCACTTAACTTGATGCGGGACTAGTTGAAGTTGACTTGTCTCCTATTTTTACTACAACAAATCAAACAACTATCCAACTAGTACTCCAATAACAGCCCAGTGGTTTATATGAGTGAGTAAGTTTTTCTCAAAAGGTGCATTCCAATAGACTGACAAAGTATTTACTCCTCTTATTCTTCCTTCACACACGACGTCTCCTTTGCTCTATTATATCCTCTTAATCACTTTTTTTTTTTTTTGTATGCTCGGATTTCTCTAATATTTCCCGTATCTATTTCCTGAGATTTCATACAGTTAATTAGCATAAATTCTCGCATACGTATTTTCCAATAGGGCCAGGTAATAAAATTTTAAATTTGTGTTTAGGAATTGAACAATTTCTCACTAAAGAAATTTGCTTCGCTAACATCATATTTATGACATGCTATTATTCTCATCAGAGCCCGGCATAGCTGAAACTGAAAACATATAACACTAACGAGTTTTTGAATATTAAAATACTGAAAAAAATGTACAAATACCTTCACTTTTGAAAAAAGAGTGCTCGAGTTCTTTGCTTGCTACTCCATTAATGTCATACATATTCTTGTCAAAAATCTGCTCTATCTCAGCCGTGAGAGTGTTGATATTCTTTTTGACACTTTCAAGGTCAAGGGAAATATCATCCGGATGTTGACGAAGAAAATAAGGGGCAAGCTTAGCCTTGAAAGCTTGAACTACAAACAATTCTATGATATTTTCTGCCTCGGATACCACGTCTTTGATCTGCCTCACCAGATTCATCACTTTCGAATGCTTGTTGCGTTTCTTCTCCGTGACCTTGAGGAATACTCTCATATATTTTATCTTCTCCTCAAGAGACTCGAGCTGATGTTTCTCCCTCATGATTGATCTGACCTTGGAGCTCGTTATAAGTTGCTTCAAGGTCTCCTGGAAAAAATCCACATCAGTGTCACCCATCTCTCTCTCTCTCTCTCCAACAAGAGATTGATCAGGTAAAAGGAATTTGGAGATCAGATAGATGATGGGCAAATTAATTGAGCAGGTCTAGAATTGTGGTCTCCCCTTTTTGTAAATTGAAAATAATAAAAACTTTGGTACGCCATCTGAATTTTCTAACCAACCTTTGTCTCTACTAGTTGAATTTGTACTCTTATATTTTATCTTTGCTCTAGAAATTCAACATGGAATAATGCTATAAAGGAAAGTACAGCAGTGCACAACAGTTAGAAGTTAGTTTGGTCAAATTCATTTGAAATTCAATTTGATTGTATTTCATTTGTGCTTCCTCTGTGAGTTAGTTGAGATATAAGTTTGGATTGCGAGCTCATCAATCCGAGCAGTGTACTTGTGGTCCAATTGGAGCTATTTCATCACGAGAGATAAATAGGGGTTTCTCTTCTTTGCAAAGACAGGAAAAGCAGTTGAGGAAATAATAGAACAAGATTATGTCTCTCTCTCTCTCTCTTCTATTTCGATTTAGGGGTCGTTCGGTTGAATAAGTTAAGTGGCTTATTTTTTTGTCTTTATTCAAATTTTTTTCGTATCACTTGGCTTATCATCATTTTTTTTGGAATTATTGCATCCTCATGACAAGGAGAATCTAAAAAGTAAAAATTTTTGATCGAAATTCAATTTTTTTTGAATAAAGACAAAAAATACTTATTGGCTTATTTTCGTCTTTATTAAAAAAATAGGCTTATTTTGCTATTTTTTGCGGGAAAGCCAAATGACTTTTTTGTCCAAACAACCCCTTACTGATTTTGTCATGTGTCAAAGTGGGCCCGTTTCACCCCACATTTCAAAAAATTACAATTCACACCCTACGATGATAAACCAGCAAAAAGACTGCATGATGATAGGATTCAAAAGTGGTCATACGTGACATACCTTAAATGTGGCTGTCTGTGAGAAGAATGTTAAGGAAATAGAATCGCACATTATTTGGGAGTGAAATGGGTAATCACTTAATAATATTTGAGATCTCTCCACTCATTATCAATTAATTTTGAGATAGATATAAAGTTTCTATAAATGCTTCATTTACGGCACATTTGATAAAGTCCACATGAGCCCGGCTCAGCACCCCCACCAACTAACATATAATAACCGCCCCACTAATAAAAAAAAAATGGGTATTATTATAATAAGTTGTGTTCCCTATGTATAAAAAACTTCGGTAAAATTCAACTTGTTGTTTTTTTGTTTGGTGGGCATATTTAGGTGATGTTCCACTTTCTCCAAAAAAATACTTTTTGAAAAAGAAGTTAATTTCAAACTCAAAAATTATGTATTTATCCAAATAATTTTCCTACCATTATGGATCTTGTTTGATAGATCTCATTAAGATCTCTTAAGCGTGCAAAAAAAATTGAAAAGATATTTTTTATTTTTATTATATTTGAATTTAAAATTACCTTCTTTTTTTCAAAAAGTACTTTTTCTAAAAGTGGAACACCTCCTTAAGGGCACGACTATTCGCAGTCCCATATTTTCTATTTTAGCCTGTTAAAAATTTTCAACTAATTACAATATGACCCCCTAATGCAAAATGACCTACTTACCTTTATACTCGACAGTTAGTTAATGAAATTGATATACATTTTCAGCATCCAATTATCGAAATATATATTTCTTGTTTTTGTTGTATGCATTTCAGACATGTAGTTACCGAAATATAATCTTGTTTTCAACAACTATTTACCAAAATGTATGTATGATTTTCGTATGTAGTAGTTCGGCAGTTGTTTACTGAAGATTGAACATATTTTCGACATATAGTTACCGAAATATAATCTTGAAAATTTTTAACGGGTTACGAGAGAAAATACGGGGCTGCGAATAGTCGCCTTCATATTTAATTGTCTTATTGGGTAAATTTCGGGGATACCCCCTCTATTCTATTCAATTGAAATCACATTGACAACCCTCTTGCTCTATAAAATCATGCTGCTCCTCCTTGCTTTGTGACTGTATAGGAGTTCATTTGTTTTATGAACAATAAAAAAGGATCAATTTTCTTATTCTTTGAAGACGGATACAAAGATTAAAAGGACACACGACAATGGGTGTAGAGACCCATATTTAAATTCCCTAGTTTTAATGTTTATAAATGAGGAAGAGATATATTATAATGTGAAAGATGTGTTTATGTGAAATTAGGGGTTTAAAGTGAAAGAATTGAAAGTTTTGGATGCTATGGCTAAGTGTGTGAGGTGTGTGTATATAAGTGTGTGTGGTAGGGAAACAATTTTCTCCATTTCTTTCTCTCTCCCGTTCTCTCTTATTCTCTCGGCTCATTCTCTCTCTCACTCCCTCACCCCAAAAATTGATCTCCAACTCAAAACCCACAACAATCAACCTCAACCTCAACCTCGTCTACTACTTGCGTATTGGAGTTCGTATCTCGTTGGATGGAGCTTGGTTCGGTGTATTTAGCTCAGTTTGGATTTCAGAAGCTAGGGCTTGCTCAATCTTTTCGGTTTCGGCTTGGATACTCGAGATAGGGAATTCTACCTCTCTTTATATGTTATTTGAGTGTTTCTATGCTTTGTTCGAGTTTGTATTGGTTGTTATTGAGATTGGATCGAAACCTGAAATTTCCTGTCGAAATCGTCTGTAAGTTACTCTCCCTACCGGTAGGAACTTTTCACCTATCGGTAGGACAATTGAAAAATTCCTTCAGAACCAGCTCAAACGTATAGCAGCAGCTCAAAAGCTGTTCAACGTATTCAAGTTCCACCGGTAGGACTCGTTCACCTACCGGTAGGTCAAGTGCAAAATTGTTTCGTTCAAATGTTTTCGTTCAAATGTTGGCCTTTCTGTTTCCAGTTTCTACTGGTGTAAAATTGTTTCGTTCAAATGTTGGCCTTTCTGTTTCTAGTTTCTACCGGTAGGAGACCTACCGGTAAGAGCTTTAACCTACCGGTAGGACTCGTTCACCTACCGATAGGAGATTAGGTCAAGTTCTACCGGTAGGACTCGTTCACCTATCGATAGGAGATTGAGCTGCTGCAGTGTCTTCCAGCTGTTTTCCTGTATCTTCCAAATCACATTTTGAAGCTTCTCATCGACTCTAATGGGTTTGTTTGCACATTCTTTCAAGTGT
>JAOTQK010048865.1:0-14845 GCA_025642025.1 Rhododendron ferrugineum | reverse complement strand
GGGTATTATCTATTGTATGCGAGAGACTTTTATTTAAAATGGATTATTTATTTATGTTGAAAATCGAGGGCGTGACACAAACCAAACGACATCGTTTTTTGTTGAAGGGTTGAAAACCCAGCTTGACTGTTTCTCGTCCGATTGCCGCACATACTATTATCGGGGTTTTCCACAAATGCTAGGAAGTAAGTGCGGGCAAAAGTTTTTTTCCTTGTAGTGAAAGTCAAAGAAACTACAACTTAAGTTCATTCATTACCTGATCAAAACCCAAAGCCAAATCCTTCGGGGATGAAATCTCCGAAACTGGGATCAGTGTCGATGTCGAAGGGGTAATGCGGTGGCGGTGGCGGCGGCGACGACTGGTCCGGTGTTTGGGCCTCGGAGCTGGAAACAAAGTGAGGGGAGGACCACAGGCCTCTGGAACTGGGGGGCCGACGAAGCAGTGGGTCACATGCTCAAAGCTCCTCAAATCGAACGACATGAAAAAGAATCCAAATTTTTTCCCAAAAAGTAAGAACAGTAACCAGCAAAGGAGCAAGGGCGTGAATTCTTAAGTTCAAAAGTCAAAAAGTAGACATTCAGTAAAAACAATAATTCATGCACCAAATCCAGTTCCACACCCAAACACACACACACACACGCACACACAAACTCACATTAGTGGTGGGCCCCACTCACTAAATGCACGAGAAAAACAGAAGCACGAAAAAAGCACGGGTACAAAAAAGCACAGAAAAAGCACGGGCACTGAAAAGACATGTGTACAAAAAAAACACGACAATGGCATGAAAATTAAACCTCGTTGGTCAATTTGTCTTTATTGTGGAAAACCTGTTTCTAATTAGTAAAATGATTTTTCTGATAAAACTGGACCCTTTAGTTCTCTAACTAACAAATATGCTACTGAGTATTTTTGGGCTTTGCTTTAATTGGATGCATGTTGGGCCTTCATTTTATCTTTGGATGGACTTTTTTTTAGGTGTATACTACATAGGACTACTACACATTTTTGGCCCTAAAAATCTGTCATTTTTAGAGCCGAAAGGCATGGCACCATGGGCTACCCAAGGCCGGCCCTGACCACCTTGGCACGCTACATGATGGTGTCGGTCCAGTGTTTGTGCACCGAAGCTAAACCAAGAGTGAGGGCAGCGGTAGGAGCCTATCCGTTTGTATGCCATGTAGAAATTGTGCCTGATCACAAAAATGATAACCCCGATGCTAATCCCCCCAAAACAACTCATGACCAACCTATGTAGCAACAAGGGAAGGGACTGTGTGCTGGCGGTGCAACCAGTACACAACACTGAGGAATAGGGGGTGGCGGCGAACAATCGGTGACTGACATGCATGTCAGGCTTCGGTGGCATTAATGGCAACAATGGTGGTAATAAAGGAGTCTCCGATGGTGTGAAGGAAGTGGTTGGTGCCGGTGGTGGTAAACTAGCAGTCTTTGGTGGCCGTTGGTGTGAAGAGAGTGACCAGTGTGAAGATCACGTAGCTTTTTTGTACCCGTGCTTTTTCTGTGCTTTTTTCGTGTTGGTGCTTTTTCCGTGCATTTGGTGAGTGGGGCCCACCACTCATGTGAGTGTGGGTGTGTGTTTGGGTGTGGAAGTTGATGTGGTGCAAGAATTATTGTTTTTACTGAATGTCTACTTTTTGACTTTTGAACTTAAGAATTCACGTCTTCGCTCCTTTGCTGGTTACTGTTCTTACTTTTTGGGAAAAACTTTGGATAAAGGGAAAAAATTTGGATTCTTTATCATGTCATTCGATTTGCGGAGCTTTGTGCATGTGACCCACAGCTTCGTTAGCCCCCCGGTTCCAGAGGCCTGCGGTCCTCCCCTCACTTCATGTTAGGCTCCGAGGCCCAAACACCGGACCAGTCGCCTTCGCCGCCACCACCGCATTACCCCTTCGACATCGGCATTGATCCCGGTTTGGGAGATTTCGTGCCCGAAGAGTTTGGCTTCGGGTTTTGATCAGGTAATGAATGAACTTAAGTTGTTGTTTCTTTTGACTTTGTTGTATATTATTTGGCTTTGGGTTTTTATCAGGTAATGAAACACTTGTTGTTCATGTTAACAATGAACTTAATTAATTTGTAGTTTCTTAATTTGACTTTGGGTATTATTTTTTCTTTTTCTTTTGCCGCAAGAGTTGGTCTAGTAGTTAGAAGGATATAGGGAAAGAGATAAAAGGGCTGTTGGTCATGGTCGATCGTCTGGTTAATTTGGGAGATTTTTATTTTATATTGTTAATACATGCATGGAAGTAGATTACTAAAGTGTTTGTAATGAAGTTCTTAATTGTCCTATATATTTGGAAAGGAAGTTTATTTACTGCTCTCTGTTTTTTGTTTTGTTTTGTTTTGTTTTGTTGTTGTTTTGGAATGGAATGGAATTGGTTCTCTAATTAGAACAATTATAAGGCATTATAGTTATGTTGTCGTATTTTCGTTAGCTTAACAAATAGCAACGTAATTTGCACGTTTGGTCATGCCCGTTGATTTAAATATGTGAATAAGTTTGTGAATTTTTTTCATAAACAGACCACACCCCAAATCGACCAATTCAAGGTTACTTGCAAGATCCTTTTGATTATCCTCCACTCAACACACCAACATACGGAGTACCAAACACCAAATGGACCAAATCAAGGTTTCACGCAGGATCTTTTTTGCTATCCACCTCCAAGCAGATCAATAGACCAAACACCAAATGGACCATATCAAGGTTTTGTGCAGGATCTTTTTTCTTGTCCATCTCGGAACACGCCAACATACCAAACGCCAAATGGACCAAATCAAGGTTTCGTGCAGGATCTTTTTTATTATCCACCTCTAAACACACCAACAGAGAGCAGTAGATTATCTTCCTTTCCAAATATATAGGACAGTTAAGATCTTCAATACAAACACTTTAGTAATTTACTTCCATGCATGTATTAACGACATAAAATAAAATCTCCCAAATTAACCTATTAACAAATAAAATAAAAATCTCCTAAATTAACCAGACGATCGACCATGGCCAAGCTCCTGCATGCATCTCTTTCCCTATCTCCTTCTAACTACCAGACCAACTCCCGCGGCAAAAGAAAAAGAAAAAAGAAAACCCAAAGTCAAATTAAGAAACTACAAATTAATTAAGTTCATTGTTAACATGAACAAGTGTTTCATTACCTAATCAAAAGCCAAATAATATACAACAAATTAAACCTCACGGAATGAATAATGCTAATAACAAAGTCAAAAGAAACTACAACTTAAGTTCATTCATTACCTGATCAAAACCCTAAGCCAAACCCTTTGGGGATGAAATCTCCCAAATCGGGATCAATGCCGATGTCGAAGGGGTAATGCGGTGGCGGCGACGAAGGCGACTGGTCCAGTATCTGGGCCTCGGAGCCGAACACGAAGTGAGGGGATGACCGCGGGCCTCTGGAACCGGGGGGCCGACGAAGCGGTGGGTCCCATGCACAAAGCTCCTCGAATCGAACGACATGAAAAAGAATCCAAATTTTCCCAAAAAGTAAGAACAGTAACCAGCAAATGAGCGAGGGTGTGAATTCTTAAGTTCAAAAGTCAAAAAGTAGACATTCAGTAAAAATAATAATTCTTGCACCAAATCCACTTCCACACCCAAACACACACCCACACTCACATGAGTGGTGGGCCCCACTCACCAAATGCACGAAAAAAGTACAAGCACGAAAAAAGCACGAGTACAAAAAAAAACAGAAAAGAGTGGCAAAATCGGTAACTTTACACATTACTCATCTACAAACAACTAATTACACATTTAATGACTTTTGCTTACATCTCTCATTCTCTCTCCTTCCAAGATCCCCAAAGTTGATCATTTCTCAAAAAGCTGAAGGCGTCCATTAATTACTTTTGAAAAAGAAAGATAATTTTATTTAACGAAAATAAAAAATAATTTTTTAATTTTTTTGCACCGTTTAAATATCTCAATGAAATTTATCAAACAAGATCTATATTGGTAGAAAAATTATTTGTGTAAAGACATAATTTTTTAGCTTAAAATTATCTTATTTTTCTAAAAGTTCTTTTTTTTAAAAAGTGGAACACCGAAAAATAATAGGAGTAGTACTTATTGAGCTAGGCATAATGAGCAAACCAAACAAACTAGCAACAAATACTTCCTCTTGATGGATTGTTAACATCCAATTATTAATCTTATTCTACTTTATCTCGGAGGATTTGGGGAGGAGATGGATGTTTAACATCACAAACTCTAAATGGTCACAAAATCAAAGATACATTGATTAGGAGAGAGAGAAGATTAAATGTTCAACATTTTTGCCTCCAAAAAAATTCCCCACGAATGTCTTCCTAATAAACTGGCACCTCAAACCTTGTCCCGGGGAATTTTTCCGCAATATAATTAGAACTTTTGCGATCGAAACAGAAATACTAAAAATTTTCTTGCCTAAATTTTTTGGATTTGGCCTATCAAAAAGAAAAAAAGATTGGCTTTGTTTTTGGAGACAAAATTGAAATGAATCAAATGCTCCTGTTTGTTGTCTTCTGTGTTACTATGGATGCCGAAATAACGGATCCCGAAATTCTGTAGTGAGCAAATTCACTATAGGTTGTAATGAGTCATCGCAGCCATCCAAAAGTGTTTTCAATATCAAAATTGGTCTTCCAGAATTAGTTGAGTTGTGCGTAACTGACCCGGACACGTTAGTATCATAACTAAAGAAAAGAAAGTACAAACGATAAATCTGTCCACACAGACAATCTGAGCACAGATTGTGCAGAGATTTTGTTGTGGGGCCCACCACGGGTTCCACACAAACGATCCGAGCCGTTCATTAAATGTAAAATATTTTTTCAACGGTTCCTGCAAAAAATCAGCTCAATCCAATACCTAAAGGTGCTTGATCTAATCATCTAATTTTTCATTACCCGAAAATCTAAATGAAAATTTAAAGGGAAATTTATAGAAATGGTCCTCCTAGTTTCACCCGAGTCTCATTTTCGTCCTCCAAGTATCAATTACAACTCTTTTGACCTTCAAGTTTGGTTTTCGTACCAAATTGGTCCAATTGATAACTTCTGTTAGCCAAACTGAACGGAAAAAATCAAATTGATAGCAGTTTGGACGTTGCAATTCGTACTAAGTGGGTCCAATTGATAACGTCTGCCCTCAAGCTGATTTTTCATTCCAGTTTGGCTGACTGGCATTATCAATTGGACTAATTTGGTACGAAAACCAAATTTGAAGGTCAAAAGAGTTGCAATTAATACTTGAAGGACGAATATGAGACTCGGGTGAAACTAGGAGGACCATTTCTATAAATTTCTCAAATTTTAATGATTGGATTGAGCACATATAGGTATTAGATTGAGTTGATTTTTCACGGGGACCCTTGAAAAAATATTTTACATCTAATGGACGGATCGAATCATTTGTATGGGATCCGTGATGGGCCCCACAACAAAATCTGTGCACAAATATATGTATGATTAGCAGATACAAACTCAAGATTCAAATATCCATGCATGGTATAGAGATGATACACCCACTGAACACCCTATCTACCGCATGCCCACCGCACACGTGTGGGGCCCACTCCGGGCCCCGTAGAGATGATTCGAGGCGCTCAATAATTTTTTTTAAAAAAAACCCGAGTGGGCCTACGCAGAAATCGTCTCAATCCGATATGTGTAGGTGTTCGTTTCAATCTTCTATTTGTAAACAGCTCGAAGTGGACCACACACGAGTGCGGTGGACGTGCAGTGGATGGGTGTTCGGTAGGTGTATCATTAACGCGCATGGTACAATGATGCTAAGAATAATATGGACAAAGAATAGGAACACTTAGCAAAGGTACGATCACCAAACATGGCCCGGGTGACCACATACATTAATGTGTTCAGCATATGTTCCACAACTTGCAGGAGAAATTTCTCGGTGCTGGTGGGTATATCCCATGCGCTTTTAGACGGTTCAGATTAAAATCCTCTCTCTTTTTATCCCATCACTATTTCACTTTCCTTTTTCCCTGAGCCATCCAAAACTGTAATGGACGGCCCAAATGTGCCGAGTGAATACCACATATATAGTACCCCCCAGCACTGAAACAAGAGACGTATCTCCATTTGTCATGTAATGAAAGACATTCTACCAATACAATTTATGGTTGCTTTTTTGTTTTCATAATAATTCTCGGGAATTAATATTCACACTCTTTTTTTTTATATCCACACTCCCTTTTTGTCTTTTAGCAAGAAAATACACACACTTTCAGTACTAAAAAAAAAAAGGAATGGAAATATCAAAAAAGAGAGTGTGAGTATCAATTCCCTAATTCTCACGATGTAAGTGCCTAAGGTTCCACCAGCAATATCAAGTTACCAAAACGTCAAGAGGACATAAAAAAGAGAACAGTGTGATGCTAAAAATGAAGAAAAGAAAACATGTTGCAAATTATAACGTTACTAAAATTAGGTTAATGCTGTCCAAGTTTATATCTAGTTTCTTTAGACGGTAAATAACAGAGCTAACATAAACTCCAAATAATGTTTCTCTCACTCGATCTGGTATATCCCTCGAGCGAGCAACATGTTTCAATGTACGTTTCAAGCCATACTTTTTAATGGCTCTGCGAGCCTCTCGAAATTCCACCGCATACTCTCCTGTTTCAATGGTAGACATCTCTTGTATCCTCACCCTTTCTGCAATTTCAGCCTCCTTTTGGGTGTACGATGGATCATAATTAGTAACTGTGTACTTTAGTCACTCGTAAGATATTGCCTCACATATGCATTCTTCTACTTTCCTTTCCAATGTAAAGGTCCAGTCTATATGAAAGATCATCGACAAATAGATAAATTATTAGTAGTCTGATTGTAAATTAGGGGCAAAGTCAGAAATCTCGGGCAGTGGGGAACCTAAACATGTGTTGTTTATAAAAAATAATCAGTTATTGGTGGACTTTAGAGCACCAATTGATGTGTAAAAAGTATATCGATATTCATAAAATTAGAACATAAATTTATGAAAGTGCATTTGTAAGTACGAAATGTAAAAATTGAAAATTTATCTGTTAAAAATCGAAACTAATTAGGGGAACATGTATAACAGGAAATCTAGACTACCAAGAAAGCATGAATGATAACCCAAAAATATGGTAACATAATATTTTCAAAGATCTAATAACCTATATAGTATTATTAGGACATTGTTTGAGTAGAATTCTAAACAAATTAATTAGGGAACAAGTGCGTAATAGAATCTTAAACAAATTAGGGAACACATGCATAATATGAATTTTAGGATACATGAAAGTTATAGGAGCAACCAGAAACCTAGAACTCGTTCAAAAAAGAAAAAAAGAAAAAAAAAAGACCGAAAAAATATGGCAACATAATATTTCCTAAGATTTACTAATATTATTCTAGCACCAACCATGCAAAACAAAGGGATTTGGTCATAATTATTACTTTTTTCGATTCCTAGAATCAATAATCCACAAAATGTGACACAAAACTAACTAACAACAAAATATAGCCCATATTCTTCAGTCCACTGAAGGGACTGAAGCTAGTCCCATTGGGTCTGGCCCCCAAAAGAACAAGTCTAAACCATGAAACAGATTGGAGGATTGTTTTGTACTATAAAGTGAAACTGGCCCAAGCAACCAGTGGCAAAACTCACAGTTTAACACGGGCTATTTATCAAATTCCAAAATGAATTATAAAATACATACACATGTTATATATATTTCTTCTTATTAATCTTAGCTAATTTGAGCTTGCAAAAATACTTAAACAAAGCGTAACGAAGAATATTAAGAAAAAGATGAATGGATTAATAAGTAAGTTTGTATTTTTACCTCAAAAAGTATGCGCAGATTTATTTATTTGTGTAGCAAATGCTTTTTTATAAATGGTAACATAATATTTGCAAAGATCTATATATATAAGAGCATCTACAATGCTATAATCAAAAGAAAAAAAAGTTTTTAAAGTTAACAACATCCTTAGAAATAATTAAATTTTGGACTTTGGATAACCAAAACTAGCAATATTTTGACAATAACCAAATTTAATAAATCTTTCATATTCTCAATCAAATACACCAATCATTATACAAAGATGTTTTATCGCGCTTCTCTTTCCCTCTCTCTCTTTCTTTTAGAACAATATTTTCCAAAAAATATTTTACTAATTTTTTTTTGTTTTTTAGAAAATAGTTTTTTTTCAAAAAAAAGTTTCAAAAACTATTTTCTATTTCTAGTAATTTATTTTTTTATTAGTTTCAAAACTACTTTTAGAAAAACTATTTTCTACCATTCACAGTTTTTAGCTTTTTGTAGTTTGAAAATATGATGTGATAAATTTTGGTTATCTAATTTTGATTATGTCATTGTAGACATCTATATTGCTAACTTTTAGCAATCTCTTAAAATGAATAATCAAAAGCTGATGTGGCAACTTTTGCTTATCAATATTTTATTACAGCATTGTGTATACCCTGAAAACCTACAAGTTGATTCTTGGCTATGATAAAAAAAAAAAAAGAGGGTGAATTGTAAACGGGAAGGGTTACTCTGCCGCAAGCATCACGGAATTGTTTTTTACCGCTGCTGTGAACATCATGAAATTCTTTTCTACCACTGGAATTAACTAATTAACCTACAAAAGATGGAAGCATTCTACTTCGATAAAAAGATAGGGAGATGAGATGTCCATATTCTTTCTTTCTTTTTTTGTGTTCGTTAGTTTTGCATCAAATTTTATAGATTATTTTTTAGTCTCATAGAGAGGAATCGAAAAATTAAATATTTTTCTTTTTACAAAATAAAAAAATGGGGCTTTTCGTTGAAAGTTTCAAAGAAAAAAAAGAAAAAGGGATTCAGTCATAATTTTTACTTTTTGATTCTTCTTATCAAGAAAATCAATAATCTACAAAAATGTGACGCAAAACTAACTAAAAAAAAAATAACGACAACAAAAAACCCAAAAAACCGAGTAAGTAGCCCAAAATTTCGAGTTTCGATCACTGTCATTATAAATACAGAGCTGCTACAGGTACAAAAAAGGCTATACAACAGCCGCGTGGCTTTTGCGTCCGTCTCGGATCCCCCAAAGATGATCGGAGCAGCTCATTTTGTTCAAAACATTTCTTTTAAAGTCCCTGAGAAAAATCATCTCAATTCAATATTGGAAAAGGAATTTACAAATCATTCAACTTTGCTTCAGAATTTAGGCTACATTTTGAAGCAAAGTTGGACAATTCGTAAACGCCCTTTCAGGTATCGGATTGAGAATAATTTTTTCAGGGACCCTAAACGAAATATTTTGAACAAAATGAGTGGCTCCGATCATTTTTGCGGGACCCAAGACAGGCGCAAAAGCCATTTGTACATGGCTGCTGTACAATTTTTGTTGTACTCCTATCTTTACTGTTCTAAATCGGAAAATCTATTGACACAAACAAAACTGACACAGATCGGGCACAGATTTTTTTGGGGCCCACTACGGGTCCCATACAAATGATTCGAGCCGTTCATTAAATGTAAAACATTTTTTTAAGGGCCATCGCTAAAAATCAGCTCAATCTGATACCTATAGTTGCTCGATCCAATCATCTTACTTTTCATTATCCTGAAATCCGAATAAAAAGTTAAATGATTCTATTAAGTAGTTATAAGTATTGGATTGAGCTGATTTTTTGCGAGGACCTTTGAAAAATTGTTTTACATTTAATGAACGGCTTGAATTATTTGTGTAGGATCCGTAGTAGGTCCCATAAAAAATATGTGCGTGATCTGTGTTGATTTTGTCTGTGCAAATAGCACAGAGTTCGTTATAAATATAGCCCATATTCTTCAGTCCACTCCAGCGGATGAGGGCCCTCGGGCCGTTGTACTGAAGCTGGTCCCATTGGGTCTGGCCCTCAAAAGAACAGGTCCAGAGCATGAAACAGATTGGAGGATTGTTTTGTGCTATAAGTGAAACTGGCCCAACCAACCCGGGGCAAAACTCACAGTTTGTTTTTTTGCTAAGCGAAAGATTTTATTCATCTTTGGAGAAGAAAACAAAGATTAAAAGGATCTCTGGCACACTAGTAAAACGCCACCCGAGAACCAAAACCAAAAGATGACAAGAAACCAACCGCACCAAAACCACAGTTTAACAGATTATTCGATGATCAGAAAGGAATCGAACACGGCCGGCCCTATACATTCGGAGGCCTAGGCAACCTCCTGGGCCCTCTCTAATATTTGTCAAATTCCAAGATGAACTATGAAAACATACACATGTTATTAGGGATGGCAATCTCGGCCACCCCGTTCGAACCCGCCCCGTTTCCAGTCCCGAAAATCCCCGAACTTCGGGGATTCGTTTGGGGATTGGGTAGGGTAAGGGGATTTTTTTTAAAAAAATTCGGGGATCGGGTAGGAGGCGGGGATAGGTCTGTCCCTACCCCGAACCCTACCCGTCCCCGTTCCCCGTTCATTACCCGTCTCGCCCCGTCCCCGAAATATATATATTTATATATAAAAATAAATAAATATATACTATATCATATATACCCCTTCAGTAGCATGTTTTTTTTGGTCCATGACTATTTTTTGTTTGGAACTATGGAATTGTGCACTTTTTCTTTATTTGCTTAATGTTTGCTCCGATTATGAGCTGTTTAGAACTATGGAACTATGAAATTAGTGCTGGAACTAACTTAGTGCTGGAAAAACAGTGCTGCAGATTAACTTATGTGCTGGAATTAGTTATTACGTGCTGAAAATTGATAGTATTTGCTGAAACAGTGAATAACAGGTGCTGTCATGTGCTGAAAATTGATAGTATATGCTGAAATAGTGAAATACAGGTGTAGGAAATGGATCCCCGAATCCCCGTTCCCCGTTTGGGTCGGGGATGGAGGAAAAAAACAAATCCCCGTTGGGGATCGGGTCGGGGATGGGGATGGGGTAGGGGTAATGGGTAGGGGGTGGAGGTAGTACCCCCCGTCCTCTACCCGTCCCCATTGCCATCCCTCCATGTTATATGTTTCTTCTTATTAATCTCAGCTATTTTTAGCTTGCAAAAACACTTAAACGAAGCGTAACGAAGAATATTAAGAAAAAGAAGATGAATGGATATTATGATTTGTATTTTTGCCTCGAAAATATGCGCATATTTATTTATTGTGTAGCAAATGCCTTGATATAAATGGTGATTTTGTGGTACCATTACTACACATATCCATTTTGGGCCAAGTTCAAATTAGGGTGTACACATTTCGGATTATCCAATTCTCTAAAAAATATGTGTAATCTGTTTTAAACAGTTCTAAAAAATTTGAGAACCAAAACCTAATAAGTGTGGAATCTGACCAGAAACAAATTGCAATACCGATTTTATGTCGGTTCGATTCCAGTTTTATCCAATTAGTATCCAAACATTTCTCAAAACACATAAAATAATTTGAGAATTTAGAAGCCCAAACCAATTCATAGAATAATCATACGAGTTTTACAAAAATTCCGAACCCAATGGAAATGTACTAGATTTGGAAAAGAATGAAATTGAGTGTTCAATACTCAACGTTCAAAAAATCTTTAATGATTCGGGTTCCCATAGCAGTAGAATATTAAAAGAAAATGCTACCGGCACATTATTTGGACACACCTCAGCCACATCAGCTGAGGTGGCAGCTGAGCCCATAAATAATCCGGCTGCAGAGGGACTATTTAGTCCCCAGGATTAAATAGTCAATAGTTTGAGAGTGTGTTAACCAAACATCGAATTAATTAATCCGGACAAATAGTTAATCCAACCAAATAAGAAGGCTAACAAACAGGCTTAAATTATTAAGCCAAAACAAACCTAGCAAGTGACTATGTCTCAAAATTGTAAGCGGAGAAATGAAGTTAAAATTGGTACTTTCTGATATGGCAGGAAAGGATATTACAATTTGGGAAAATTTCAAAATAACACCTGAATTTTCACTTCTATGTCACCGAAACACCTAGACTTCATTTTATTTCAATTAAACACCTGAACTTACAAAATCCCCAAAATGAGGCATCTGCCGTTAGCCTCCATCCATTCCATCAACAAAATTGCTGATGTGGCACACATCACCCGTTAACTAGCCCCACTTTACATGTTAGGAAGTAAAAGACATGCACACAATCAAAACCCCACCCTTCACTTCTCGAGATCCATCGTCACTTCCACTTCTTGAACCCTCATAATTTCCTTTGCTTTCCCATCAACCGAATCCACAATTTCTCCCAAATTCGGTTCGATTTCTTCAACAATCCTTGATTCTGAAACTAACTTTGGAATCAGGCTCGACCTCAGATGTGGGTCCTTCCTTCGTTTCTTGCTCCTCCCCAACCTCTCAGCTCCATTGCCATCTCTATTTCTCGATCCTCTTCGACCTTCTCAACTATGGCCATAAACTGATTTTGACCCATAGGCAAGGGAGGTGGCGCAGTTTGGAGGAAGTGGGTCGGTGAGCTTCAACTTGGTCGATGCCAATGACTTTAGGGGAGGAAAGTTTGTAGGTCTCGATTGCGGGTGTTCTTCTTGCGGATGAACATTGGGTTGGAACGTGATTTGCATCTGCTTCAGCCACCAAAATTGGTCCTAAGAAACCTCGTCAGTGGCGGTAGGAACTTCTCCGACTGGTCTAGTTAAGGGGACTAGATTGGAGGTTTGTGGGGTTTTGAATTTTTTTTTTTTTGATTCGTCGAGTTTTGATTGTGCGCACAATCAAAAGGTGAAGAAAAGTGAAGTAGGGTAGTGTTGGGTTGTGATTGTGTGCATTTCATTTGCTTCCTAACATGTGAAATGGGCCCACTTAACGGGTGAAGTGTGTCACATCAGCAATTTTGTGGATGGAATGGATGGAGGCTAACGGCAGGTACCTCATTTTGGGGATTTTGTAAGTCCAGGTGTTTAATTGAAATAAAGTGAAGTTTATGTGTTTCTGTGACATTGCAGTGAAAGTTCAAGTGCCATTTTGAAATTTCTGATTACAATTTCATAAACATAAAGTCATAAAAGAGCCTGTGAGTCTTGGGGTATCTTTAAATCAACAATGACGTCAGTTATATACTTATCAGAACATAAACGATGACATTTTTAATAAACCATGACAATTTTGTAAAGGAAGTATTTTTTATTTTTTTTTTGTCAGTAAAAAAGTGGGCTAAATTGAACCAGCGTAGCAACCTCCGATCACCCGACCTACAATTTCAATATTTTTTTTTAATTTCGAAATCAAATCTTACATATGCAAAAATGCTCCTAACTAAGAACTTCAATAGAGAAGTAAACAATTCATAATCTAGAAATTCTGGAAGAAGAGAGACAACCAAGAAACCAACCCTATTTTCACGGAGTTTTGTACTCTCAATTTGATTTAGGTTAACAAGTTCAGGAACCTGAATACAAAACAAAAGGTTCTTCTTTGGTACATTTAATCGGATCCAGAATAAATCTCTACTCAAATTGTTCTAGTCCCTATCCATTTGGGTATGACTACTGTCATGTACTTCTTCTCGTGGAAGAAGGAAAGTTGCAACAGAAAAAGAAAGATGAGGAGGATGGGTTCTTGAGAGAGAGAATGGGGAAAGTTGAATTATTAATTACCCGAGAACAAAACGGTGGCGTTTTGGGGGGGCTACAAGTTGCAGCGCGTCTTTTACTGCAACCTTGTTAGTATCACACCCATTTATACACACCCACCCACACACACTTAGTTTGGTGGCCCCCAAACACACACCCACACATACTTAGTTTGATGGATCCTACCAAATTAAGTATGTGTTTGGGTGTGGTGCTAGAATTTTCTTCTTTCACTAAATGTGCTTTAACCCATCCCTACTTTTTGACAGTAGAAACTTACGAATTCGACTTTGCTGGTTACGGTTTCGGAAATTTTTGGATTCTTTTTTATGTCTTTGGAATCGACGAACAGCTTTGGACAAGGACAGCCCATTTTCCATCCCTAAATTTGTACGCAAGGCATGTAATTTTTTCCTCAATGAGCGATATTTTTGTTTAATAACATGAGCAAGTCGTATGAAATTGGAAAAATTTTATCTGAACATCATAAGCTGACTAGAACATTTTACAAAAAAAAAAAAAAAAAAAAAACTGTATAAACATGCGTCAAAGTGTGTAGAGACTACACCCCGTTCCGCTAAAAACTTCTTATTTTAGTATTTTTTGTTTTTCTTCAATTTTTTTCACGTTTGTTCATTTTGTGCCAAATTTTAATTAAAAAAAATCTGACTTTTACCCAAATATTTTCGAAAATAACCACTTTTAAGTAGAAAAGTCGATTTTTTATTTTTTACTTAAAAGTCATTATTCCCCAAAATATTTGGGTAAAAGTAAAAGAAAATTGATTTTTCAAATCGTCTCATTGAGAATCAAAAAGTAAAGAAAATTTGATACAAACTAAAAAACGAAAAAAAAAAAGCAAATAAGGATAAAAAAAAAAGTGGGTTCCTGAAAGTCACGTGCGTGTTTAGTAGTATAAAACCTGAAGCTGAGTTCAGCTCCCTTCACTCACTCTCTCTCTTTCCCCCTCCCCCCCGCCCCCACCCCCCCCCCCCCCCCCCCCCCATCGCCGCCCCTTCTCTCCATTGCCGACGGGCATCCCTTCTCTGACTCAATGCAGAGTCCGCCACCTCATCATCTCCTCCCCACCCACACTCTCCTCAGCCTTTGTTGCCGCCGGTCCCAGACATGCCGGTGACCGCTTGTTCCCCGCCGCCCCCGGCCCAGTGTTGTTGTTGTGTTTTGGCTGCACTGCCACCGCAGCCAAAACACAACAACAACACT
>JAOTQK010048836.1:0-14857 GCA_025642025.1 Rhododendron ferrugineum | reverse complement strand
GACTCTGTTTTGATGATAACCGCTATCGTGTGGCGATGTTCCTAGCCATGGGAATGTCCACGATTTTGGTTTATGAAACATGTAACCAAACGAGCAAAATAATGATCAATCTGTATGGCGATGCCCCGCTCCAGGGAGGTGTCTACACGGTTGAAACCTTAAGCGGGCATGAGCCAAGGACTTAATAAGGTTTGATTTCTCAAAGTCTCGTTGATCTAAGGACTTTGAAAAATTAACAACGTGCACCATCGAGATGCACGACTCTTCATCGGGTCATAGCAGCGTCTTAGTAAGCATAAGACAGACTCGAAAGTGAAAGATAACCTAGAAACCGCCCTAAACATGCTCCTACGCAGAACGATGTGCATGCAAGTATGCAGTTTCAGAGACGAGTTTGCCTCACAAGTTTCAGATGCACCCAGAATCCTCAAAATTCTTTTCGGCGCTGTATCCCTTAATAGATCGACAGATCCTAAAAGATGCCAAAATAGACTAAATCTTCAACTAGTCCCGTTTGAAGATTCGACTTTGAACTTGGAACTTGGAACAACTCGGTGTTGATGACATGGCACCCTAACCTTGAACACATCGGTGTATAGTGACAACGCACTTCAACCTAGGTGGCGCCAGTAACACAGCATCACTACTTTGTTGTTCCTTATTGTCGGTTGAATCCTTAATCGGGCATGAGACAAGGATTTAGTAAATTCTGATTTCTCAAAGTCTCATTGAACTAAGGACTTTGCGATTGATAACGAAAATTCAACGGAATGAACGACTCCTCATCGGGTCCAACAACGTCTTAGACAGCGTAAGACAAACTCGAAAGGCAAAACAACCTTAAGCATGCTCCTATGCAAAACAATGCATGCGATAGGGAAAGCAGTAACACGTAGACAGTTACGGGGTTAGATGCAAATAGATCTTAACCTACGGGTACCTATCCTAGTTTGGAGAGTTCTAATGCTTTGTATATGCAAAGGCCGGTTTTGGTTCGTAACGGGTTCCTCAGACTAGGGCCAAAGATATACCTCCCGTTGCCCGCGATACGCAGAGCAACAGTTGAACAGTAGCATGACCTATAATCGTCGAAGGTTGGTAGTCATTCGGGGTCCCCGGGCTCCGGTAAACTGTGCCGGATTGCCAAAACGATCCAATGAGGCTTATCCCACATCGATGCAAATGAGAAATGCTAGAAATTGATTAAGAGAAGAAGAATCGCAAAATCGGAAAATGCCTTTTCAAATTCGGCTCACTTTATTTAATCCATCTTTAGAGGAAACTACGCAAGTGAACAATCGAAAAAGCCCCAGATCAGATTGGCTGAACACGAGGTCCTGTTAAATCACCATTCCAACCTTCGGCAACGCGAAGCTCACTGTTTTGACAGACTTTTAAGGGATTGTTCCCAAGTGTATTAAACTCTAAGTGTGGATCAATATTGGTTCGATCATCCCCAGTAGAGTCGCCACTGTGGGCAGCGTGCCCTGAGAAAAAGGATTCTGTTCCTTTCTCTCCGGATCGAGGGAGCGCGAGCGCGGATGGCAAGCGCTCGGAAAATACAGAGTCGCTACTCGGGTTTGAAGGTCCGACACCCAAGGAACCGTATTTCGAAGCACCTGCCGCGTTGTTTGATTAGAAAAAGTGAAGGCACCAATCCGTCATAACCATATCTGGGTTCGGGAGCCAGGTTACGAGAGGGGAAGGGTTTTAAGGCACCCCTCTCACCCAATCCGGAGATCGGTCTCTACTTAAGCATTTTGAAAACATTGCGATTCTTCTTTTATTAATCGATTTTAGCCAGTTAGGGCAGGGGAACAGTTAATGGAGATTAAGCTGTAACATGTTTGCAAGATGTGATTGACAACATGCTTGCTTATTGAAACAATTAGTTTAGGTTGAAAACAGACTATTGTGGGAGTTTAAACAGACTGGAAAACACTGCCTTGGAATGCCGTGCGCAGGGAGAAATCAGTATGCACTGATCAAGTCACTGCATGCTGATCACTCCTACGCGCGACACTACAGGACCAGCGCACGACAGTAAGCCTAAACCCACAGCTCTTATTCTCAAACCCTCTGGGCTCTGGAAGGACCAGTGCACACCCAGGACAAACCAAGCAGTTTATAAGCAGCAAATAGGCAGTTCTAAGCAATTTAAAAGACTGAAAAGCCCTATAAATTAACAAAACAGCCCATAAATAGTGTGGGGACAAAATAATGGCCAAAGGCCAAGTTACCCGTACAAAGGCCACTCACTGGAAATAGGATGACCAGCGCTCGCTGCACTGGGTCCAGCGCGCGCTATGCGCTCTGGCGCGCGATGGATGCGCCCCGGCACGCGATGGTATGAGTCAGTTTTCCAATGTTTGGTTTTTCACGTTTCTGGGTTCTGGGACAGGTCCAGAATAATCCCAGGGGTATTCCACAACAACAGAAATAAATATTGAAATGTACAACTAGCAGTTTTAAGCTAAGGAAAGCAGTAAATTGGTTATTAGCATGCTTAACAGTGATCTATATACGAAGAAGAACATAAAATAGCAAGACACCAATCCCCAAACGGACCTGCGCGCGCAGCCATGGAGTGGCGTGCGCGAGAGTGGGATCGACGCGGGCTGGTTCTTGCCTCTACGGTTTTTGAAACCTTGCTAGCTTTAGGGCCAGGACTGGTATTGATTACCGATCTTGACCCTGCCAGCCCCCCTCAGGGATCAGAATAGAGAGCGGAACCAAGGTAAGCTATACCTTTGGTTTTTGAGTTTGAGAAGTATTTGTACTTTGAGTTGAGGTTTGAGGTGTATGAGGTGTGAAGAACAAGTTATGCTCTTAAGGGATATAAGCCTCTTAATATGAAAATTGGTAACCCTTTAACTTGGAAGGCCAATGGGGTATTTATAGGGCAAGAGGGAGTTAGCTCTGGTCCAAAGAGTGAAGGCCAGCCAGTCCACGAGGCTGGCTGGAGGTTACTTGGTAGGTAAGCTTACCAACCCATAAAGGTGATAGGGACAGGTTTGACCAGCGCGCGCTGGACTAGGTCCGGCGCGCGACGGTCAACGATTGACTGTTGACCACACCTGGCAGCTTGACCAGCGCGCGGGGGTTTGGGTGCAGCGCACGCCAGTCAGCTTAGGCTTTTTGGCTTTTTAGCTTTTTAAGTGGCTTTGGCTAGGTTAGGTTCAAGGGTTTCTCAAAGCTCAAACACTTATCATTCCCGAGGTGTTCTTGATCTGATTTCATCATCGGGGAATCAGAAACCGAAAGTAAAATAATCTGAAAGCCCAGATTGGGGTGTCTACAGGTTCGAAGACTTGAGGAAATTCTTGGAAGAGGGAGAGTATCCTCCAAAGCCTCCTCAAAGGACAAGATGGCTTTATGGAAGTTTGCCGCCCGATTTGTATTCTGCGGAGGAGCATTGTATCGAAGAGCACATCTAAGCCCCAATCAACTTTGTGTCGCTACGGAAGAAAGCCATAAGATAATGGAGGAAATACACGAAGGAATCTGTGGGCCGCATATGAATGGGGTAACAATGGCAAAGAAACTCCTGCGTCAGGGATATTACTGGACTACAATGGAGGCCGATTGTGCTGACTACGTCCGCCGATGTTACAAATGTCAAACTCACGCTGATCGCATGCGTATTCCCCTTACGGAATTATATAGCATGACGTCCCCTTGGCCATTCTCCACCTAGGGGATAGACGTCATTGGGAGTATAAATCCTAAGGGAAAATACAAGCATCAATTCATCCTGGTGGCCATCGACTACTTCACCAAATGGGTAGAAGCAGCTTCTTATGCTACTCTCAAAGCTACTCATGTGGCCAAGTTTATCCGCACCAATATCATCTATCGGTATGGTGTACCTCACGAGTTCATCTGTGATAATGGATCGCACTTCAAGGGACGACAAAGAAGCTTTTTGCTGAATTTGGGATACAGAATCATCGGTCATCTACTTATCGACCTCAAACCAATGAAGCAGTTGAGGCTGCAAACAAGAACATCAAGAGGATTCTGCGGAAGACTACTGACATCTACACGGACTGGCCAGAAATGCTACCTCTAGCACTATGGGGTTATCGAACAACTGAAAGGACTTCAACTGGGGCCACTCCCTACTCCCTGGTCCATGGGATGGAAGCTGTCTTGCCTATCGAACTAGAACTACCTTCACTAAGGGTTCTGGCTAAGACTGGAATGATGAAAGAGGACTGGATTCAAAACCGCTACGACGAGTTATCATTGCTAGATGAAAGAAGGCTGAGAGCGTTATACCATGTACAAGGGTATCAACGCCGCATTGCACGAGCATTCAACAAAAAGGTGAAGCCACGAGACATCAAAGTGGGGGATATGGTGCTCAAAGCAATCCGTCGCCACGTTTCAGACCCAAGAGGCAAGTTTAGACCAAACTGGGGAGGACCCTACTTTGTCAAACGCATACTATCTGGAGGAGCAGCATACATCGCAAACTTGGATGGGATGGAATTCGCAACATCGGTCAACATCGACAAGCTGAGGAAGTACTACCCCTGAGAGATGCTCGTTGGGCTGAAATCCACAAGGGTGGGCAAACCCAAGCAAAAATTAGAGCAACCTGCTAGGTCGAAAACCCGCAAGGGCGACTTAGGCAAAAACTAAGGCATAAATAAAGCGCTCACTAGACTGAAAACCTGCAAGGGCGGTTTAGGCAAAATCAAGAGCATGTAAGGCGAGGAAAAAACTCGAGTGAACCCTAACCAAAAAAACAAAAACAAACAAATCTTTTTGGAACTACGTTTATGGCCTGATTCCCTCCATGGGATACGTAGGCAGTCTCCAGATTGAGATTCGACCATTGCTATCACTATCACTTCCAAATTTCTAGGCCTATCCTAAGCATACTCACTATCAAACCATGGCAAAGGCATTTTCAATAAAGCAAACAATATTTTATTAGTTCCAAGGAAAAAGGAAAAGCAATCTCAAACAATTCTCTATCTATGAAAGCTAGAATATCTATGAAAGCTAGAATCAAACAACGAACATCTTTTAAAAGCACAAGCAATATGTCAATTTCTAGGTCTTCCTTCTCTTTACACTTTTGTCTTCCAAAAGGTCTTTCTCCATCCAGCGCTTGTACGAACCTGATAGTTTGTCAGCAAAGTTCTCAGCAACATCTTGCATCGCTCGATTCGGCCATAAACGAAGCACGTTGCGACGAAGGTTGGCGTCATGAGTCTTGGAAATAGCGTACTCAGGATCGCCCAAGACTTTGGCTTGTTCAAACCCAAAGTGTCTTTGAAAACGAGCAGGAAAGTAGAAGGTAACTTGAGTGATACCAATTACTGCAACACCAAAATGGCTCATGGTACTCACAGTCATGCTTTCAATGCCATACCAGGGGCAAACCCATTGGATCCGATCGCCCTTGCAAGTCTCCATCCACGCCTTCCAAGCAGCCTCAGTTGGAAACTGTCTGGTCACACGACGCGCCACACAGTGGTCTGAACTATAGGGAAGCCGCTCTGGCACACCCATACCCTCAGCTTCTCAAATAACCATACCCGTCGAAAACAAGGGAAAATTGCGAGTTGTGAGAGCACGTGAGTCAAAACAAAAGAGCGATGAAAGATAACTTGGCAATAAACAAGTAAAGAGCGAACCTGTAGTAACAAAGGACTGCCTGAGAACTGGGCTATCGGATTACCTTTCACTGCATCGAGACCCATCAAGGTCTCTGCCAACACTAAACCAGCGAAACCTACACGGTTTCCAATCTGTTGAGCAAAATCAAGCAGTATAGAATCAGCATGGCCAGAGGAGGGGCCAAGCAAGTAATAGTGGAGAAGACAAACACACAGCGCATGAAAGCACGCTTTCTATTGAGGAACCTGACGATGAGCTTCAGTTGCACCAAAATGCAGGACAAGCTGTAGGGTTTCCAACCTTCCATTCACCATGAAAAACTTGACTTTGTGTTTCTGAACTTGGAGTAAAGCCTTCAAAAGGTTGCCACGGTTGAACAAATGGTTAGGAGCAATGAGACCTTCTCTATCCAAATGCCCCATAATAGCTACAAACTCCTCAATGGTAGGGCACAATTCTTCTCTTCGAAATCGAAAAAACGTGAAGAACAAGATCCCAAAAGATAGTGGTTGCACGAAGAAAAGCAAAATTCACAGGAATTTGGTGAAGGGAGAAGAAGAAGTCCATACCAAAGGACTTCAAGTGTAGACGATCGAGACCATTGAAGGAATCCAACCACTGATCAAGAATCGGTTGCGCCATATGTGAGAAACTGCTGCTGACAAAACCATCGGGTTCGTCGAACGCATACTTATAGGCTAAGTCGAGTCCCAATCGGAATCGAAATCAAAATCCACATCAGTTAGGTCGTTCTACCGGCCAACACTTCGAAACAGCAGCCGCAGGATCGATTCCTCGGCCCATGAAAATCAAGGCTGACTCAAAGTCAACCCAAGAAGACGAAGCGATCCCTTGGCCGCCAGATCGATCACTCGGCCGCCAGAACGACTGTTTTACAGAGAAGTTCCACGGTTCTGTTCAAATTTATCGAGATACGAATTTCATACTAAAACAAAACAGAACAAATGCAGCATACACAATCACATATCAGAGCAAAAGATTTTGTTTCATGTAACAAAAGCTTTTTACATCACAAGGTGAATCATCCCACATTTCCTAAACAAACTATACATTGGTTTCTTGTCGGCCTAACCTATGCAGGAAGAAAAATAGAAAAAACAAGAAAGAAGGAGAAGAGGATGTCGAATCCTCTGGTGGTCTGAACACCAGAGACCAACTACAAAAAAGAAGAGGACACCCCCGGGGCGACGTGTACCAGAGAAGTACTGCGGTGCAGAAGAGACATCACATGGCTCAAAAGAATCACCACATGGCCCAGAAAAATCATCATACCGCGTACAAGCGCCACCCCGGGAGTTCCACGTCACGGAAGCAAGCCCCCCATGCGAGGGTCCCTAATCAAGCATCAAGACAAAACCGAGAACATCGCGGACTCCCTCCGCGATCGCTGACCACACGTCAACCATGGCCCGGACCCGACAGGGATGAAGGAAAGAAGAAGTGAATAGGTCCTCGGTGGGGGTCTTCGGTAGAACAGAACGAAGAGAGAAGGAGAGAAGTGAAAATAAAAACGCGGAAGTCTCGGCCTTTTATAGAGCTCTAGAAATCAAGTGATTACACGACCGAGTCATCGATTATTCGGCTGAGACATCCATTATTCGGCCGCTGGATTGATCTCCTGGCCTCCCAATCTATTTCCTACAGCAGCAGCAGATCTTGCTCAGTGCACCAATTCAATCAAAGATGAGGTTTTGGGTCCATGACCAACAAAACCAATGATGAACATTGATTGAATCAGCCTTGGGGGCATGCCCGAGCACAAAGAAGCTCTCTCTCCGTAACAGCAAGCTCACAACTACTGGTCGCTTGACCACTGAGGATTATCAAATCCGAGCTCGAGCTCACAAGATCAAAGGACCCTCGATACATCCAAACTCAGGCTCTATGCCCAAAATACTGTGCTTCGGAAGTACAACAGCCATCACAGCCTATGTTCCTTATCAAAGGCTTCGTGCTCAAACCACTCCGCACCTCCATCAAGTCACTTAAGCAGCCCTCTGCTTACTCACCATCAAGCTGCAGTTCAGTACTTATTACCAAGCTACTCAGTGGCCTTGTGTTCTCACCCAACAACACTCATCAGGCTATTTAGCGGTTCCGTGCACCATCCTAACAGTTTCACTACCTCCCAGCAGCTCCTTCAGTAGCTCTAAGCTCGTTATCAGCAGCTATAAGCTCACTCTCAACAGCCCTGTGCCCAAGTCACTCAGTAACTCCATGCCCGTGATCATTCAACTGCCTCACGCTCGCTATCTCACTCAGCGGCCCCATGCCTATAATCAACTCGGTAGCACCACATGCTCATTATCATCAAGCAACTAACCGGCTCTATGCCCACAAACTCAGCGGATCTACGCCCGCGTTCACCATCTCAACTGCCCTGTGCCCAAGTCACTTAGCAGCTCCATGCCCGTAACTATTCAGCGGCCTCGCACTCCCTATCCCACTTCAGCAACTCCATCTCCACCAATCAGCAGCTCTAGGCTCGTATCTAGCAAGCTCTACACCTCAAGCTCTATAGCCTCGTGGTCAGCGGCTCTATGCCCATACTCGCTCAGCAAAGGCTCACTCAACAGCTCCAAGCTAACCATCTCAACAGCTCCATGCTCGCTATCCCAACAGCTCCGTGCCCACTATCTCAGTAGCACTACATGCTCATTATCTCGCTACTTCGCCAATCTCTGCGGTTCTACGCCCATACCAAGTCATTCAACTGCCTCAGCAGCTTCACATACTCTAAGTCACTTAGCAGCTCTACGCTTGTACTCACCATCTCAACAGCTCTACGCCCACAAACTCAGTGGCTCTACGCCCATGCCCACTATCTCAACTGGTTCTACGCCGTAACCAATCAAACAAGATATCATCTGTTCTCAAGCTCTACGCTTGAATGCGCAAAATCTAACATTTTGAATGCTCGAAGCTCTTCGAATGCCCAATCACTGTGTACTGGATGCTTAAGTTCTACACTTGTTTTCTCAAGCTCTACGCTTGGATGCCCAACCACTGCGTACTGGATGATCAAAGCTCGTACTTTGAATGCTCGGATTCTACCCTCCGAATGCTCGAGCTCTACGATCTGAATGTTCATGTCCAGAACTTGAAAGAAGCTCTAAGCTTAAATCAAACACACACGCACGGGCCGGTGCTCATAAGCATCAATTGCATCACCATTATCACATCGAGTCAGCATCATCAACATATATGTTCACAACTAACCATCTGTGGGCAGAATGCCCTTAAAAAGCATTCCGTTCCTTTGTAAAATGCAAGGGCCCGGATCGAGGGAGCGCGAGCGGAGAAGACAAGCACTCGGAATACAGAGTCGCCACTCGGGTTTGAAGGTTTGACACCCAAGGAACCATATTTCGAAGCACCTGCCGCGCTATTTGATTTGAAGAAGTGAAAGCACCAGTCTGTCTTAACCATTTCTGGGTTCGGGAGCCAGGTTACATGAGGGGAAGGGTTTTATGGCACCCCTCTCGCCCAATCCGGAGATCGGTCTCTTCTAAGGCATTTCGAAAACATTGTGATTCTTCTTTTGTTAATCAATTTTTAGCCAGTTAGGGCGGGGAAACAGTTAATCGGGGATTTAAAACTGTAACAGTTTGCAGGATATGATCGGAAATGGCATGGATGGATGAAATGTTTGAAAAATGAATGGGATAAAACCCAATACTGTGATCAAACATCAAAATAGTGCCTTGTATGAATTTGACGTGAACAGTGGCCAACTTACATGCATGGATCTACGTGCATGCAAGTCTTCTAGCACGCACCAAACCCGTACACACGCGCGCGTGTTGATGTTCCACCAACAGTTTGAATTTTATCCCCTTCTATGCTCTAGAAGGACCAGTGCACACCCAGGAGGCAAACCAAGCAGTTTGCATGTACTGAAAGTAAATAATAACTACAAACAGAAAGAAGAAAATTGATGAACATCCCCTAAACAGTGGGGGTATAAAAACAGAGGCCAAGGGCCAAGCTGCCCATGCAAGGGCAGTCACTGGAAACAGACTGACCAACGCGCGACGTAGTGAGATACACGCGCGCGGGTCATGACTAGACTTCCAGGAATTGCTTTGCATGCCTGGGCTCTAAAACATGCTCAAAAGCAACCCAGTGGCATTCCAAAGTAAACAGAAAACCAAGCCGAGCTAGGCCATGAATTTTAACATGCAAAACAGAGGATCAATTTTTATCATGCATCACAGTGATTAATAACATGGTAAAAACAAGAAATGACTAACATCACCATCCCCACAAGGACCATCGCGCAACCTGTATCAGGCGCGCGCGTGAACGGGTCCGTCACGCTTGGAAGAGCTAGACTCACGGATCTTGTAACCTTGCTGACTTTAGGGCCAGAACTGGTATTGATTACCAGTCTTGGCCCTGCCAGCCCCCCTCAGGGATCAAACATTGAACAGGTAGTAAGTATACCTTTGTTTGAGTGGATTAGAAATGGATTGAACAAGGTTGTAGAGCTTGTAAAATGAGTGCATGGAAGTGGCTTGAGTGATGAAATACTAGTGGTATTAAGGATTGTATAGCCTTTTCTGCTTGATTTTTGGTAACCCTTTCAAAGGAGGATGAATGGGGTATTTATAGGAGATTGGGGGGCCAAAGGTTGGTGGCAAACTTGGCTATGCCACCAGCCAACAAGGCTGGCTGCCTTCACTTGGTGGAAAGATTGGCCAATAAGGTGATGGGAGTGGTTGTGTGGGTGGAGCAACCCATGCAGCCTGCAACAGCTGTGCTGGTGAGAAAAATGGGGTTCTACAGCCCTGTAGACCTCCTGATGATTGCAAAATCCAGCTGTAAAAGCATGATAGGGACAGGTGTTGACCAGCGCGCGATGGACTGGCATATACGCGCGAGTGAGCGAGCCCTCGCGCGATGGTCAACAGTCAATGCTTTGACTTTGACCAACACCTGGCAAACTCTCCAACGCGCGTGGGAGCCATATCAACGCACGCTGGTCAAACCTTGGGTTAGGGTTTTGACTTAGGGTTTTAGGGTTTTAACATGTTCAAAAGGGGATAGAAAGGGCCTCACCCATTCCAAGTCCAATCCTTTCCATTCAATAAGACTTTTTTGATCTGATTCATCATCGGGGAAACAAGAAACCGAAAAATGAAGTAAATCAATTGGGAGATCCAGATTGGGGTGTCTACAGTAGTCCCTCTTTGACGGCACGCGGAGCACCATTGAGCCGGTACGGGTAACATCAAAGATTTCTAGACACCCATCAAATCCGCCCAAAAGCAGAGAATGCAGACGAATATATAGAAATACCGTGCACCAAGGGGCAAAGAGCAGATCGATCATCGAAGCGTCGAAGCGAAATCTCCTAGGGAATAAACTGAAATGGACAGATAGATCGTCATTGATTTGAAAGTGGACCGATAGATCATCGTTGATTTGAAAGATTGTGCAGGCGGACCACTGTTGGGGATAAAGAGATGCTCCGGATTGAAGGTATTTATTCAAAACGACCCCCAAAATCATTTCAAGGCCATAACAAAAATCCTTGGGCTAAAATCATTGGGATAAATGAGGTTGGGCCTGGCCTGAAGTTGAATTGGGTCAGAGGCCCAAATACTCCATCGCGTGCTTGAGCGACTCTTGCGCGCGCGGGTGGCTTGTCAGGGCTTGGATCTGGAACTGGCCCAGACCCGGCCCAAACTTGTTTTCTTCCATATACTCAGCGGGGACACTTCAAAAACGTAAC
Source organism: Rhododendron ferrugineum (assembly GCA_025642025.1). Taxonomy (NCBI): domain Eukaryota; kingdom Viridiplantae; phylum Streptophyta; class Magnoliopsida; order Ericales; family Ericaceae; genus Rhododendron; species Rhododendron ferrugineum. The sequence continues at coordinate 3,465 of JAOTQK010048836.1, read as the reverse complement.
ACAGGCGGTTTCCAAAGTTTAAACACCCCACTCCACTCTCAAACTCTCTCCATCTCTCCCAAACCCTTGATTTCTTCACAAAAATCAACAAACCCACGCGTAAATACACACCCATGGTGGATGACAGCAATGGCAGCAGTGGAGAAGAGGTTGTTGATCGACCGGAGGACCGAGGAGGCCCTATGGAGACTAAAACAGGAGATCAAACGGTAATGGAGGCTGTCGAAGTTGTGGGTGCAGTGGTAGGAGGCCACGGCGACGGCGATCAAGGCCGTGAACAAGAGCTAGGTGGCGAGGAGGTCCGGCGTACGCAGGAGGGGGAAGAGCACGCGGCGGAGGAGGCTAGGGCCATGGGGCCCAGCGTTGAGCCATTGGGCTCAAGCACAGTGGCAGAGGACTCGCTTGTAGTTGGTGGGAGTTCGGGTGGTGCCGAAGGCGCGGAGAGCAGTGGTGTTAATGTCGGGCTGACCGGGTCCCCGCCGAGAGACTCGGCGAAGGGTAAGGGCGCTGTGACCAAGGAAGAACAGACCACGGAGGCCCCTTTTACATATCGGGAAGAGGATGTACTGTTTCGGCCCGCGGCGACATCGTCGAGCCATAGGCCGGTTACCAAGCACGATGTCGCCGAATACTTGAGCGCCGAGGCTTTGGCGAGACTTCTCGAGGAGAACCCTGCGATTGGAATCGCGGTCTTGGAAGCCCAAGAGGAGCGGGCGAGGGTGATAGCGGCCTCAGAGGCGGCTGAGAGAGCCGAGAGAGAGAGAGAGCCGAGAGAGAGGAGGCCCTGAGGGGTTCGAAGGCCGAGGAGAGAGCCGGAGCGGAGGCACAGGGGCCTAGGGTGACAGCGGTGGTCGAGGCGAAGAGGTTGACACGTCCTGCCTTTTCAGCGGAGGCATACATGCCTCCCATGCCACACTTGTTTGTGCCGTCAGGCTTTGCAGCCTACTTACCGTGGCGGACATAGTACGATGCCGAGCTCGTGTTGAGAGACCTCGAGATTCACATCTCGAACACCTGGACTGAGGTATATTCTTGGAAATCCCCCTCATATTTCAATTTCATATTTGCTCGCATGTCTTGAATTGAGAATAACATGAAATCATCCCTGTATTGCATGTCGTACATGTAATAACTTGAACCAACCATCTATCACAGACTGCATTGATTACCTAGAACTTGAAAATGGCTGAGGGTTGGAGGAGAGCCCATCCCTTTTGACTCGGGCGTTCACGAGGACCCAGCGGCCCTGGAGTGGTTTTTGGGTGAGGTGCCGAAGATTGAGGAGGGGATGGTGAGGTACGTGCAATTCAAAAGGTACCTGAGACAAGAGGTGACCACTGAGCATGAGGCGAAGCAGATGGCTCGGGCATACCTGCTATACCTTTTTGGGGTCTCCCTGTTCTCGAGCAGGCATAGCAAGGTGCACCTGTCCTACTTGCCAGCATTGAAGGACTTGAGGACGGCCTCACGTTTCGACTGGGGTGGAGCAGCACTTGGCGCGGCCTACGGCTTACTGGAGGATCTGGGAGGTATGATTTCATTATTATAGTACAATTTTGATTATACTTATATCATTTGATTGCATAGCATGCGTGACTGTATATAATCAAGATTGCATATCCAGTAACTGATGCACTTGCACGTTGAAAAATGATGTAGCTCTGGGCATATGAGGTGTTGCGGATGTACCCGCCAATATGCAACCATCCCGATCCGAGCACCCTCCCCCGCGCGCTTATCTGGAGCAAGAAGAACATGGGGACGAAAGAGGGAAGAGGCGACCTCAATGCCTTCAGGTTATACTTGGATGAGCTCATGGCCTCACGGGTATATTGCAAACCCAAGTAATTAATCATGCATTCCTTCCATTGCTTTAATGTTGTTGCTGATCAATTGCATGCATTGCATGTCTTGTCTTATTTGCAGATCGACTGGAATCCTGGAGAGTAGTGGGACCAGAGCCAGAGTACTTGGCCAGGAGAAGGGCTGTCACAGCTAGCAGGGTGTTGCTGGAGTCGGCCTTCGGTTGGCAATGGTACTTGGGAGATCGAGTGACACGTCAGTCACTTGGTTTTGCCGAGTTCCAGGTGCCTGGGCCACTCCCACTCCGTGCTTCACACACTGGCGAGTACATGCGGGCTGAGCTAGAGGAGTTTACGAGGCCTGACACAGACCTAGCGCGTCACTTGCGACCCGAGCAGGACTACACCACCTACCACAGAGAACACTTGGCGAGTCCGCTCAGAGTTTGGGCTTTCAGAGGGGTTCGGAGTCAGGCTCGTGGAGCTGATGAGGAGAAGAGAGCTGCCAGAGAGAGACAGAGAGGAGGCGAGGGCCGAGTTAGGCGAAGTTTGAGCAGTCCAGTGGCAGGCGGGCCGCCTGAGATGCCGTGGAAGGTAGCGGTGGTAGACGCGCAGGGCAACCCGGGAAAGATACACCTGGCACCTGCTAGAGTGGAGCCTGCACCGGTGACTGTTCAGGTAAGACTTAGCTTCCACTCTTGTCTTTGCATAGTAATTGAATCGCCTGAATTGCTTAATACTCCCAAATTGTACGCGGGTGCCTGTTGAGTGGGTGAACGAGGCCGTTCGTCGCATGCTTGCCCTGGAGAACGTGATCAAAAAAGCGGCAGGCGGCATGCCACTAGAGGTACACTATCCAGCACCGACTCCACCACCGGCTCAGCCAGTAGCTGTTCAGAGAGCTCAGGTATACCCTTCAGAAAATGATACATTCCTGCTTTCGATACCTATGATACACTCCTGCTTGCCTTTGATAGTCAATAGAACGTACCTGTTTCCAACATTCTATATACAATATGCACAATGTATACAAATGCTTTAAATGCAATTACAATGCAGGCACCCGGAAGGGCGGCTCCTAGACGAAAAAGCACACGAGACCCTTCACAAAAGAAGATGGCAGCGAGAACCCCTGCACCTCCGGCCACTACACAATGGCAAACGAGAAGCACACGACAAACGACCGGAGACCTGCAGGCGGCCAAGGAAGCCGCGTGGAACGGCAATACCAAATCAAAATGCGCGAGAAGCGAACTCAGAGTGAGCTAGTCCGCAAGAAGCGATTGACCCTGCCCGAGATCTCTTTGGAAGAGAGCGAGGAGGAAGAAGGAGAGGGAGAAGAAGAGGGAGAAGAAGAAGGAGAGGGAGAAGAGCAGACGGATGAGGAGCTCTCATCTACAAGCAGCGGCTCTGACGACTCCGCCGACAACCCAGGGTACAAGAAAGACCCTAGAGAAGACGAGGATGACGATGATGATGACTGGCTCGCGGAGCATTGAGGGCTACCATTGAGACTACTTTTACTTTCTGCATTTTGACTTTTGCTTTCGGACCTGCGTGCCCAAGTAGATAGCTTCGAGCCTACGTGTAACGCCCCCATTTTCGGGTTCGTTAAATAAACATTTTTATTGAATAATCTAGGTCGAGTCTAGCTCACTTATTA
>JAOTQK010048781.1:0-14878 GCA_025642025.1 Rhododendron ferrugineum | reverse complement strand
GGAGCCCCTATGGTCACGCCCAAGGGGGGTTGCTACGCCGGTCGCCCCCTCCTGCCCTTTTTGCTTATCAAAAAAAATATGTACTACCATATACTATACTATAAGGTCAAACAAAAATATCTTTAATCATGAGATTCTACTTTGCTCCATTGAATCGGGCATGTTTCCCTTAAACTAACATGCGTGATCATTCATGAATTTGATTTAACTGTCAACGTACAAATAATGTGGTCTGATAATAATTGTACTTGCAGGGAGAGTAGTACTACTGGATCCCCTCAATTTGCTTCGGACTAATTTGGTCTATTTAGTGCATCTGAGTCATTCAAAAGTGTTTTGGATGACTTAGATTTAAAGATGGTGTTTTCGTTTTTTTTTTTTTTTGAAAAATCACCCCTTTAAATCTGAACCATCCAAACACTTTTGGACGACTCGGATGCACTAAATGGACCAAACTAGTCCGAAGCTAAATTGACCGGATCCTTCCCCTCAAAATCTAGCGAAAAATTCATTGCACCTTAGCATTATTGCTCAATTAGCTCAGTCCAATCATCACTATCAAGAGACGTGAGTGTAGTCTGTCTCAGAGCACTGGAGATAAATTAAAGTACTTTATCTATTTCGATTTGTTTGTCTTCTTTTTTTATTTATACATGATTCAAATTGACGGTTCAATTTCAAAATTAATAGATCAAATTATGTAGATTTTCAAATCAATCGATCAGATTTTGTTTTCTTAATAAGTTGGAAACATGAGATTAGACAAATAAATCGAGGCGGAGGGAGTAGTTTAAAAGGAGGATTGATTTTACTACTTCAGAAAATGAGAAATAAATATCATGGTTACGAAAAATTTCTGACAACATAAGTGTCCAGCTTATATTTATATTTTTGATAAATATAAGTGTTCAGGTTCGTAACTTCAAAATGATAATCATTACATTTTTCACATCAACTTTTACTTTTACCTTCCTTATTTATCCTCTATGGAGATATCATCATTATACTTTATTCACTAATTTTTCAAAATGAAATCTACTTTGAGTGGCGAATATGCGCCAACTTTTACCCACTAACTTTACAAAATGGACACTTATTAAAGAATATTCAAAAATAGAATATTGAACTCTAAAAAAGGGACGAAAGAAGTACTACTTCAAGACCGGAAGGGGGAGGGGTGTAGTGCGCTCTGCACTACAGGTGTGTAGGGCACCAAAACGATGAATTCTCTTCAAGACCAATGCATGACAAGTATTTTCTATGGCAGTGTTAGAGCAAGTACACCGGCATAGCAAAAAAGGCGAAAAAACTATTTTACCTAACAAAAGTGAGAAATCTTCAGCTACAGCAGCGTAGGTAAACAACCCGGCAGAGTGCCTTTGTGAACAGTTCTTCGCTTCTTCTACCTAAGAACTGTTCACCCGGTTCTCATAGTTTTCCCCCCCAACCCCCCCCCCCCCCAACGAAGGAAGAAATGGGTTTGGAAGGAACGAAGAAAGGCTTGGATTTAGAATGTTTGACTTCGATCTCGCCGACCAAGACATCGCCCAATTCCGGCAAGACCAGTCACACATGGGTGGTGAAAAAATGTCTGAGAAGATGAAAACTAGGTTCGTCCATGTATATTAATGTGTGTGTGTGTGTATATATATATATATATAAAGTACGTATATAAGCCAGCGTATAAATTTGTACGTGGTTCCTCAAGTAAGGGGAACTTTTGTTGCCCATTTGATTCCAAAAATCCAGATCTGGTGTGGTATTGTTCTAGGGCTTCCTGCGCATATTCTAGGACTTCAAACCCAAAGTGGGAGGAAGAAGAACAAGAAAAGAAAAGAGAAAAAGAAAAAGAATGATATTTTAATAAAGAATAAGTAAAATAAATAGTATTGGTGTGGTGATGAAAGAGATGTGAGTAGATAAAATGAAAAAATTATACTATTTACGAGCATTTTTATCTAACAACTGGTAAACTTGCTCTTAAGCACGTAGAATGAGTTTGAGTCGGGATAAATTTTGGTCACTCCAAATTCCATATCGTTCCGCAATCTCCTAAACCTAGCTAGCACTTTCGATCATTTACACAAAACCGAAAAAGAATCACTTTGGGGGCTTGTCCTCACTTCTCATTCAGCCATACATGTGTGGCAATGGCCCACAGAATAATGGGTAAACATTCAAGAAGATATTCTCAGAGAAGCCGAGCAAGATATTCACAGAGAAAAACAAAAAAAATACTGTGCTAAAAAAAAAAAAAAGATATACCAAGAGAGAGCCAATGGATTACAGAGGATTCTTCACGATAGCTAGGCTGGGAAACGAGGAGTTTTAAAGTGCCGAGTGGGTATTGCCGACGTGACACTCGCTCGGCGCATCTGAGCTGTCCGATTCACTTTTGGACGGCTCGGATTGAAACACTCTCTCTCCTTGCATTCAAACACTTTCTCTTTCCTTTTTCTCTATCTAAATCTAAGCCATTCAAACACAAAATGGACGGCTAGGATGCACGAGCGGGTACCACGTGGTACCCGCCCGGCATTGAAAAATTTTCAAAACAGATTCTCACTGTTGAAGCCTTGGAGGTGGCACTTCTTTATAGTACCGTAGAAGTTTTGATTCCTCTCATGTCATGTGTATCTCTCTTCCAAATGAGCAATTGACGAATGCCACATTTTAGTCCTCTTATTATTTTTTCCTTTTTTCTTCTTGTCATAGAAACACAGACATTTTTTACTAGCGTTTTGGTCATTTGATCTTTGTTGGGTTCTCACTAATGGGTGCCTTCGATCTCGATTCAAAAAACTAAAAAATATACTCCCTCCGTCCCATTCTTTTTAGTCTTTTTCGATATTCTTTTCATTTTTCAAACTCTTATATCTCTCAATTTATAATATTTTTCATAATTTTGAAAATTTTGTATTATAAATCTAATCGAGAATTATCAATTAAGATCCATATTGCATATTTTTGGAAATTCATATTGGAAGATATAAGAGTTTGAAGAACGACACGAATATCAAAATAGTCCAAAGAAAATGGGACGGAGGGAGTAGCTATCTCACACGCCTCTCCTTTTCTTTCTTTTTTACTTAGTAAAAGGACGGAGGTAAGGGCAACCAGGCATAGCAATTCTTGGACGTGACCATAGGAATTCCTGACCAACGGCGAAAGTCTCCGAAGATGATCCGAAACCCATAGGTACCGCCCCACCCAAGGCGGAGCAAAGCAATAGGCGGATCATGGGATTCAAACAGGAGCGAGAGGCCATCGCCACGTCTCGAACCCGGGGAGGGTGCTGCGCAGCGTGCTGCGAGACCTTGCCTGCACCGGTCCGACGATCAGAGACGTCCGCTGCGTAGAGCTCGTCGAGTACTACAAGTGTACCAAAGATCAACTTGATCAAATATCGTTATGTTCCTCATCGGAACACATATAACTTGAAAAGAATGGATTCAGTGGTTTTGATCCAGTGTTTCGTATCCAGCCGACGGCCGCTCAGCACGCTGCATAGTGTTGGGAGTCTGATCCGCCTGAGGTCCTTCCGTGCGCGCCTAGGCCCAATCCGTTGGGGAGTGTCCACAGAGTCCACATCACATCACATAGACCCAATATACATTGAATGACCCATATCCACTTAAAAGGCTAAGCCTTGTAAGTGGTGAGCCATCTAATTGTATATTAAGGTCCAACCTTTTTTCTATTTATCTAACGTGGGACTCAACCTTTCACACATGTTCCTAACAATCTCCCCCTCATGCGTGAACCATGCATTGGGCCTTAGCTCCCCCTCGATTTGATCTACCTGACTTCCCCTTGATCCATGATCTTTTTACAACAACACCGATTTAACCTCGGACTTCACCGCACCCACTCCATCGATCGAGAACCAACCCCTTTACTCCATCGAGAGCCTCTATGCAGCGCTCCGTTTGCATCCTTGCTCCATCGAGAGCCACCTTAGATTTTTCTCGCTCCACCGAGAGTCTCCGTGCAAGTCCACCAAGTCGGTTTGAGTCCGCCCAAAGATCGTCAGTCATCGGCTCTGATACCACTTGTTGGGAGTCTAATTTGCCTGAGGTCTTCCCATGTGCGCGCAAGCCCAATCCGTTGGGAGTGTCCGCATAGTCCACACCACATCTCCTGAACCCAATATACATTGAATGACCTATATCCACTTAAAAAGCTAAGCCTTGTAAGTTGTGAGCCATTCAATTGTATATTAAGGTCCAACCTTTTTTCTATTTATCCAACGTGAAACTCAACTTATCACACATGTTCCTAACAAACAGTACCCTCCCCGGGTTCTCCTAAACCTAGCTAGCACATTCACTTACACAAAACCGAAAAAGAATCACTTTGGGGGCTTTTCCTCACTTCTCATTCAACCATACATGTGTGGCAATGGCCCACAGAATAATGGGTACACATTCAAGAAGATATTCTCAGAGAAGCCGAGCAAAAAAACAAAAGATATTCACAGAGAAAAACAAAAAAAAAAATACTGTACTAAATAAAAAAAAGATATACCAAGAGAAAGAGCCAATGGATTACAGAACAGGGAATTCCACCTCATGTCATGAGAAAAATTCCACAGGATTCTTCATGATAGCTAGGCTGGGAAACAGTTTCTCACTGTTGAAGCCTTGGAGGTGGCACTTCTTTATAGTACTGTAGAAGTTTTGATTCGTCTCATGTCATGTATCTCTCTTCCAAATGAGCAATTGACGAATGCCACATTTTAGTCCTCTTATTATTTTTTCCTTTTTTCTTCTAGTCATAGAAACACAAACATTTTTTTACTAGCGTTTTGGTCATTTAAGGCTTTGTTTGTTTGGGCGTAAAATATTTTTTGGTAAAATGTTTTATCTATTTTTCGGTGTTTGGTTGGGTAAAAAATGAGGAAAATATTTTCCATTAATTGAATGAAAATGACTTACCCTTAAATCTTCCGTTAGTTATTTTCCAAAATGAACCCGTTGCCCTCTAGTGCAATTCTCACTGCTTAGTTTCCTCGATCATCAGTCCTGACCCACGTTCAATTCTACACTATTTTGTCAACTTTTGAAAATCTTTTCAAGTGCCAACTAAACATCAGAAAATAAAAGTTTGAAGTTAATTTGTTTTCAGAAAAAATATTTTACATGGAAAATATTTTACATTGTAAAACATTTTTTATCGAAACAAACAGAGCCTTAATTTGATCTTTGTTGGGTTCTCACTAATGGATGTCTTCGATCTCGATTCAAAAAATAAAAAATATAGCTATCTCACACGCCTCTCCTTTTCTTTCTTTTTTACTCAGTAAAAGGACGGAGGTAGGGGCAACCAGGCATAGCAATTCTTGGACGTGACCATAGGAATTCCTAACCAACGGCGGAAGTCTCCGAAGACGATCTGAAACCCATAGGTACTGCCCCACCCAAGGCAGAGCGAAGCAATAGGCGGATCATGGGATTCAAACAGGAGTGAGAAGCCATCGCCACGTCTCAAACCCGTGACCACATGTCTCAATGGGAGTTACGTACCCATTGCCATCTAGGCTACCACCCCCGGGTGGTCCTGCCTCTCCTTGTTTGTGCTGAAACAAGCTATCACAAGTTAATTAATTGGTTCCTCTTTCTCCATACAACCAAATGGTGTCTCATCATTTGACTTAGATACACTATCTAATCTCCACGCACAGCTAGAGATATGTTCAGATAAGAACATTGAATTCATGGCTTCCATCAATTAACAGCAAAAGCTACAATCCCTTTTGGAAGCCACATGGGATTTTCTCAATCTCTGATATATAAAAAGCATATATCCCAAAAGTCAAATTTATTTATCCACAACTTTGTGACTAGCCAGCAAACTGGCTCTGCACAGTTGTACACCCATGGAATTTATGTCAACGCTTTCGTAAAATAAATTGTCTCTCTCACTAGAATATTCTTTATCTCGTGCAAAAAGATAAACAGATGACCCATAAAATCTAACTTATAAGTAAGAAGGGACCCATAAAATCTATTTTTGGATCGATAATCACAGATTAAAGTGCGGCTATTTTCTGAAGTTTGTAACATAATTAATGCATGATATACTTATTTTGAATGTCTGATGGTTGTCATGAAGATATAGTTCGGTTGCAAAAAACTTTAACTAATTTGATGTTTTATAGGATCTCAAAAGTTTTTCGCAAAAAGATAAACAGATGGGTAGCAGGAGGACATATACCGGAATATTGTCTTGAGGATCGATGGAGTAGTTAACTAGGTCATTTGGAGGTCACTACGTACATTGTATGCCTATATTATAAGCCCTCTCTTGTACAATGTCTATAATTCAATTTGATACAATATTTTCAATCATCACCACGTATGTTTTCTCATTGCGACCTATGTGGTTCTAATAACACTTTTTTTTTTGAGTAAGTGGTTCTAATAACAATTGTCAAATACATTGTTACTTTGTTAGATTCACATTATTCGAACTCCGCCAAAAAACATGAAAAAACTCTGGCGTTCTATTAAGATTGGATAGTGTTTGCCATCACTTCGGGTACCGACCTCCACAACATTGCTCTTGAAGATGAATATATATTTGTTCTTAATTTGCCGATAAAAAAGAAAAAAAGAAAAGCTCTTGAAGATATTTCTTGATTTGAAGTTGCAAGTTTAATTTTTCCACATCTTCCTCTTGTGACTACAAAGTCAACCAACTTTAGATGAGGTGTGTTTGTTTCAAAAAATGCCAAACTCAAAAGGGGTGGCAGCAAATTAAGTGTAGTTCCAAATACTATATGGAAGGGAAGAAAACACGAAAAGTGGCAATGCAAAATCCAACAAGATCTGGAGTTATCAAAACAAACAAGCAAACACAGTAGCAGTAGTACAGTACCATCCCAAGGCCCCCCCCCAGATGAGATGAGATGAGTGACGCCCATATCTGCCTAAATTTACCAAACAAGACCTACTCCTACTATAAAAAGCATATACGGCCCCATTTTATTCCAATTTTGGAACATACGGCGGAGATCATCATTTTCACCCAAACCTTCTCACGAGGCATGAGTAACAACAATACCATGTGCTACTTTAGCAAAAAAAAACCATGTGATATTAGTGTGATGGTGATTTTTATTTTTCCAATGGTAAGGGGTGTCTGGGTCAACTTATGCACATCTTAACTAATCTTCTTTCTGACCCGGTCAAAGACAGGTCATTCACGCTGAGACTAGAAAATTCACAAGAAAGTACTTTCTTGCGGCCTGACCCCAAAGACGAATCCTAGTCAATTGTGTGAGGACCAAACTTACCAACCAAACGAATTAACTCTTAGGGCTGTGTGATGGTGATTTTTGAGATGGAGAGAGTGTGGCATGTGTTCTCCCAGCAATGGTCTTTTGGTTTAATTTGCTAGTGAGAGTAGGCCAAGGGGGGAATCGGCCAAATATCCTTTAGAATAAAATGAGATCTGGGTTTGTGGTGTCTGCGAGATTCTCCATATTTTATATCTTGACTTGGGACAGTGGCGGCTCTTCTTGTTTGAAAGCCTTAAGCCAAATGTTAAAAGACATGGATCCGGCTCCTCTCCAGTCATACTTTGGGATTGGAGGGGATAATTCATATCGCAACCGGTCATTAGTATAATCAATAGTTTTGATTTGTTCAAAACTCTTTCATGAATTTTTTTTTGAACAAATTTCAACCATTAATCATTGCAGCAAATGGACGGTCGCGATGTAGACTGTCCCCTCCGGTCCAAAAGTAGAGAGGATCCATTTCCTAAAGACATTTTTGTCGTTTTTTATTTTTATTTTTTTGACTTTTAAACCCTTATGCGGCGGCGGGAGAGGAGGGGTATCTTCCCCACGTGGGTGATCTCCCTCTCTTGATCCTAGATCTGAAATTTTTCATCACTCCCCATCCTCCTCCTCCCCATACCACCAGCACTAGTCGCCTATCGCATTGTACGGCGGTTTGTCACTGGTTTTCGTCGTTGTGGTCGTTGGAAGTTGCAGCTCGTGGTCTTCGGAGGTAGGTTTTGCGGTCGAGGTCGCTGGGGTCTTGACAAAAACAGAGCCTTGGCCTTGTGATGGTTGGATTCGTCCTTAACTAGGTGCGACTCAGTGGGCTACTCGGGTGAGTTGTTACCAGTTATTGACTGGTTGTTTCTCTTTTCTTTTTAATATCGTAGCTTTTTGTCTTCGTTTGGAGGATTGTTTTTCTTATTTTGTTGGGCCTCCGTTGGGAGGTCGTTTTTCTTTGGTTTGTCCTACCCCTGTGCGGGCTTTTCTTCCCCTTCGTAGGATTTTCTCACCATTTTGGGGGCTATGTGGAGTGTCTTGATGACGATGAATTTCGGAGTGGTGACAATTCTGTGGCACATGATGTAGCTCAAAATGCAGTGGAATGCATACTTGGCTTGAGTTACTTTCCAGATGTACTTTTTCTTTCTTTCTATTAATAAAAGTATAGAACTATCCTAAACTTGTTTTTTTTTTTTTTTGGGGGGGGGGGGGTGGAAGTTAAAGTTTATTGAAACAAACCCGCGCATTACGGGTGCAAAGGGGCATACCCCAGATCATTACAAAAAGCAGAACAATTATTCCAAGGCATACAAAGCGACTCTACTGAAAAAGACAAAAAAACACACACACACATTCAGTCACAGACAAAACTAGCTCCTTGGAACAAAAACCCTATGGCTAATAGCCCGTTTGCAGCAGATGAGACGGTTGAGATCATACCTCTTGATGGACCTCCAAGAGCTAATCAAAGCTCGAACATCATTCTCTATCTTTGCAATTAGCTGGAGCAGAGAAAGGCTTTCCCTTTGAAAAATCCGATTGTTTCTCTGTCTCCAAACATGGTACATACAAGCAGAGAGGGAGAGCTTTTATACCAGGTCCTGGAAAGAAATACCTCCGTTATGGAGAGCAGCCCAACCAACTTCATCATTAAGACCCAAAACAGATCTAGTCACACCATTCTTTTGCAAAAAGAAGGCCCAAATTGCTGAAGAAAAGGGGCAAGCAAAGAACAAATGATCATGGTTTTCAATCCCATGATCACAGAGACAACAGTTAGGATCACAGATAAACCCCCATTGCCATAATCTGTCCCTAGTTGAGAGTCTTCTAAGCATAATCAGCCATTGGATTACAGATTATTGCATTTTGATGAAATGAATGGTGAGATCCATCAAACGCGTGTCAGACCTTATAAATTTGAGCTCACCTGTTAGAAAAAGGTGAAGTTTAAGTAATCCCCATGCAGTTAAACCATTGTTTGGATTGTAGAAGATATGACAGCTGTAGTTTTTGGTAAGAGTTGGTTTTTGGTTAGCTGTGAAGTACCAGAGTACAAAATTGGCAACATAGCATATGCTATGGGCATATTGAGAAGTTAATGTGTTTTTTTCCCCAGGTGCCTCCCAAGAAAAAAAGGGGGGAAAAAACAAAACTAGCCATACAGGATCCACAAAAAACAAGGGAAAAACAGATGATGAATTTGATTTTAACTAGCCCTGCAGTTATTCTGTTTGTTCTATAATAATATTTGCACATTCTTTTATATAATTCTAATATGTGCTTGATGAATTTGTTTTCTGTTATTTCAGATGACGTGAAGCAGTTAGCGCAAGAAGCTCTTGAATGTATTAGAGATACATTAGGGATGAATAATTTCGCACCAATTTACACCAGCATCCGAAAAAATCTCAAGCAGAAGAGCGATAGGAGGAAGTAAAGGGAAAAGATGATGCCGGTGGTCAACCCCATGCAAAATGCCAAAAGGAAGCGAAGGATTGCAGATAAGAATCGAGCCAACAAGAAACGAAAAGTATTGACGATGAAGATGATAAAATGGAGGCGTTAGCAAAATCATTTTTTCATAATCATTTTGACTAGAAGCCTTACTTTGTTCATCACTTGGCTACCCCTTTACAGGATTGCCTTCATTTCTTCATTTGGTGTTCTGTACAGAGATATGTATCATAGGCTTCGGTGTTTCACTTTCCCTTGGAACAGGCAGGTTCATGAAATTTGGCTGAGGATTCTAGTTTTGTAACAGGGTAAATGCAAAATGGCCTCTTTTGCGTGATTTTGATGAAGAGAGATGTCATATGTTGTTTATATAGTTCATGTGCAAAGTGGTGCGGTGTTTGTCTCCCTACTCAGTGAGGTTTTCTTATCTCCTCTTATATAATGCAAAGTAACACTCAATTTGATATGAATTTGGGTAAAGAACTGAAGGTGGATTTTGGAAGATTTTACTCGGATTTCAAATTTGGTTCAGAGTTTGAGTAAGGGATAGAGATGCTCAGATCCTCTCCCAACGTTGAGGCAATCCAACGGCTCAAAGGCAGCCACAACGATATTGATTTTGAGATCCTGGTCCATAAAATACAAAATTAAATAATTTTTTTTGGATCATTCAAAATTAAGTATTTTGAATTAGTGAATGAGAACTCAATTGACTAGTTACCAAATTAAGTCTTGGTACCATCGGTTGATGTATACAAACTAACGTCTTGCCCATGCCTGAAGGTACGACTGAACATAATTAGATCTCAAAATTAAATCAGTTATCTTCTATTTGTCAATACAATCGGAGTCCATCAACGTACATCAACATTTGTACACATTTAATCCACATAATAACCTGTTGGAAACACTTAGAAGAAAAATTCTTAAAATGACATACCAAAATGATAATGAAAAATATTCAACCTTTTATTTTTCATTTGGTCAGTCCCCTGTGGTGACTTGTGTCAACAAAGACGGGTGTAGTGACCCAAAACGGCGTAGTTTTGGGGTTCGCAAAGAGTCTGAAAAAAGGGGCCGAAAGACCCTCTTTGGTGGAAAGTCGAGAAAAAAATTAAGTGCTCCAATTTTTAATCCATTTGAATAGGTGCGAAGATCTTATTTCTATGATCATTTTATCCTAAAATGGGAAATAATATTAATTTTTGGCTCTAGGGCTCTCGTTCGTTAGCCCTAAGAGATATTTGGTTCTACTACTTTCTTATGACTAATTAACGAGAGCTCTAGAGTCAAAAATTAATTGTGACTCTTTAGAAAATAATGATCATAGAAATAAGATCTTTGTATCGGTTCAAACTGATTGAAAATTAGAGTACTAAGTTTTTCATAGGCAGTTTATGTAGGAGTATTAAAAAATTAAGTACTCTAATTTTTAATGTGTTTGAACCGGTGCGAATATCTTATTTCTATGATCATTTTATTCTAAAAGGGTCATAATTAATTTTTGACTCTAGAGCTCTCGTTAATTAGTTATAAGAAAGTAGTAGAACCAAATATCTCTTAGGGTTAACTAACGAGAGCCCTAGAGCCAAAAATTAATTATGAATCTTTAGGATAAAATGATAGAAAATAAGATTTTTGCACCGATTCAAACGGATTGAAAATTAAAGTACTTAATTTTTCATAGGCAGTTTATATATAAAAAATGTGGTTAAAAAATTAAACGCTCCAATTTTTAATCCGTTTGAACCGGTGCGAAGATTTTATTTCTATGATTATTTTATTCTAAAGGGTCATAATTAATTTTTGACTCTAGAGCTCTCGTTAATAAGTCCTAAGAAAGTAGTAGAACCAAATATCTCTTAGGGTTAACTAACGAGAGGCCAAAAATTAATTGTGACCCTTTAAGATAAAATGATCAGAGAAATAAGATTTTCGCACCGATTCAAACAAATTGAAAATTAAAACACTTATATTTTTTTTTTCGACTTTCCACCAAAAAGGGTCTTTCGGCCCCTTTTTAAAACCCTTTGCAACTCCAGAGCTTGCCGTTTTAGGTCACTACACCCCTGTGGACCTGTGGTGACTCACCACAGGCCCCCGGATCCAACGAGGAAGAAAAAATTCCTTACTTTTCTCTTTTTTTTTTTTTTTGGTAAATTGAACTTTTCTCTTCTTTCCACATTTTCCAAACAAAGCCTTGATCTCCAACATTACGATCGCCAGCCGCCGACTCTTCTTTTCCCTCGTCTTTATAGCCACATACCGTCGCAATACGCAGCCGACCATCTCGACTGCACTGGAGAAAACGCCGTCCACTTTCACCCACGGACACTGACCGCCAAAACAAGTGAGTGTGGCCGACAACCAAAACAAAAAAGGTTACGACTTTTTTTCAGGTCAAGTCTGTTGGGAAAAGAAAATTCTATCAATAAAGTTTGTAATGGTTATTTTCTTTTCAGGTTGCTTAAAAGCTTCACCATTGTTGGATTCTCGTTATCCGGCACAAATGGAGCCATTTGTCCACGTTATTGGACAATCTGAGGACTTGGGCTGTGGTGAAGATTTAGAGAGGTAAATATATATGTATCTATACATATACGTATAAGTAATTGTGATAAATTAAAACCTATGTTACTTCTGAACGTCTTTTGATGGTGTTCCTTATAAACGGGTTTGGATTCATTATTTTTTTTCATGTCTTAAATGTAACCATGGTTGTTTGAATCTTGCTATTTGCTTTTCAATTCATGCAAAATTATGCTGTTGAATCAGGAATTGAAGTGGCTTGTGCAATTCAATGTGCTCATTTTCAGTATAATTCATGCATAGAAACATGAAATTTGTTACTTGTATTGATATTCATTGTTGCTTGGTGTGTGTGTGTGTGTGTATATATATATATTTCAATCTATACAATTTTGTTCTGTTAATATTTATGGCACTTTATCGGTATCTGTGTCTATATGTACCTTCATAAATAAAATTATGTAGAATATTAAACAAATTGAATCTTACTATTCATGATTCACTATTTTTAGCACAATGATTCACAATTTGATTCGCGATTTGACATCACTGGAAAGCACATGACTTTTTAGATCTGTTGGAAATACATGCCACTCTTCTCCCTTTCGTATTTAAGTTTATATGTGGCTAAATAAAACTTGTTCTTTTCCTGCATTTGGTAGTGGGAAAGGTGGGGGTGATAGCAATGCAATCATCTTGCCAGGAAAGAGAAGAAATAAAACGAAAGGCAAGAGTCAGGTATATGAAGCAACGTGTCTATATTTTAATAGATCCGCAATTTTGGTATATCCTATATGAGCTCGGTTGTTTGGATATCATTGTATAGGTGCATGAACAACTGAGGACCAAGAAAAACTTGAAGTTGACAAAATGTCAGAAAAGAAAGCTGAATAAGATAGAGGTTTGTGTGCTTGTGCAACTTCAGACTGTTCTTATTTTGTTTTGTGTGTATCAAACTTGGAATGATTCTCTTTTTATGCCCAGGAGGAGATGGAGAAAGAACTTCTCTTATTGAAAAGCATCGAGACCTTGGAGTATGCCCCCAGTTTGGTCTATTTAAATCGTTAGTTTCCAGTGGAGTCCATTTATCCCATCAGTTCTATGAATGTTTTATTGGATATATTGGGTGATTTATATTTGCAGGAAATATAAAATTCAGGACGATGCATACTCATTTATGTGGTCTTCACGAAACCTTAGTCAGGTGAGTGTAGTGGTTATCGTGCTACTCTTTTAGCATTAAAAGACTTCCCTTGAGTAACTTCTGTGATTGGACCTTGCCATTTGTAGGTTGAAACTGTGCGAGAAAGACGTAGAAGGGCAGCGCAACTCTCTAAAGTCGGTTTAGCAATGCCTCATAGTGATCAACCTTTCAAGAGAAAGGCTGCTGTCAGTCCTTCCTGTGAAATTGAACCTGATTCTGACACAATCCAGTCTACAAAAGGCATCAACGAGAACAACTTTTGGCTGCCCGTGACAGCTGAGAGAGAAGTCATATCTGAAATTCCTACTCCTTTGGGATCTTCCAAAGAATCATTTCCTAGCTTTGGACTCGGTGCAGTTGATGGCTATGGTGCTACCATTCCAGCTGAGGAAGTTGCCAACAGAACTACTTACAGTTGCATTCGAGAAGATGCTCAGGATTCTTTTCGCACCACATCCAACAGTGAGAGGAGGGAGACTAACAAACCAATGGTATGCTTCGTACTTGGATTGTAGAAAGATATTGTTTTTACCAAATCTTAGTGGCTGGATGTGGAGGAATACTTCATTTTGTTCATAATTGGACTCGGCATATTTGTTTTTGATATTCATAGTCTTGTTGCGTAATGGTGTGTTGGGGCTTCTTATGAGCCAGGATCGGGGAGTTGAAAGCCCGAAAACGCATATCAGCAATGCGAGCAACCTGACAGATTGTCCTCCACAGAGAGGTCTAACTGCTCCAGTTGTAGTGCATGTATCAAGAAAAAAAGAGGTTGAGAACAAGAGGGAGGATCTTCCAATTGTCATGTGGGAGCAAGAGATTGTGGAAGCTATAAATGAAAATACTACCGTTATTATTTGTGGGAAGACAGGTTGTGGTAAGACCACTCAAGTTCCTCAGGTAACATAGTTGGGATGCTGGCTGTAAACATTACGGGATTTCAGTGGTAACTTTCACTGTGGTGATGGTCTTAACTTGTGCTTTCTTTTTGGTCTTCTAGTTCCTTTATGAAGCCGGCTTTGGTTCAGACCAGTCTAGGAGTGGTATTATTGGTGTTACCCAACCATGCCGTATTGCTGCCTATAACACTGCTGAGCGGGTGGCAGATGAGCTTGGTCTTTGTCAAGGCAAGGAAGTTGGCTATCAAGTTAGGCATGACCGCAGGATTGGAGACAGTTGCTCCATCAAGTTTATGACAGATGGAATTTTGCTACAAGAACTGCGGGTTAGCTATCTACTCACATGCAAAAAAATAAAATTCTGCTTTTGCTATTTCGACAAAATAGACTGTTGTTCATACTTTCCTTTTTTTTTTTTTCAATTCAGAGTGATGTCTTATTGAAGAAGTACTCGATCATAATTTTAGATGAGGCTCATGAGAGAAGCTTGAACACTGA
>JAOTQK010048678.1:0-14906 GCA_025642025.1 Rhododendron ferrugineum | reverse complement strand
AAAAAAAAAGAAATAACCATAATGCAAAGTTTAATGTTCAAACTTCAAAGTACAAACCCAAATGAAATTAAGTAGTAATATCTAGCAAATAAGTAGAAATAAACGAGATCGGAGATCCCTAATGCCAAGTTCAAAGTTCATCTTCAAAGTTGAATAAGCAATTCGGTTAGGGCTCGTTCTTCACTTCTTGTTCTTCGTTCGATCGACTGGAGTGAGTGAGAAATGAGAGAGAATGGGTGTGGGTTGTAATTATGTAATTGTTATATATATATATATATATATATATATATGTGTGTGTGTGTGTGTGTGTGATTTTGTCAAAATTACATAATACGTCCTTTTAGTTTAATACTATATATTTTAGGCCGCCAAAGGCCTCCAAAGGCACCGACGCCGCCGCCAAACTGCCAAGACCGCCAAACACCGCCAAACCTTCCTCGGCGCCAAATCAAACACCAAGGGGTATTGCTGTGGCGGCGGGGTACCTCCAAGCGCCTAGGCGGCCGCCGAGGCCGCCATTTAGAACACTGCTCTGTCTCTCTCTCTCTCTTGTTGTGTGTATGTATGTATGTATATATATATATATAACTATTTAGATACAGTTATATAAATAACTAGATGTAAATATATCTCTCTTGGCATGTGAAATGGTGAACTTGTGTAATGGAAAACTTTAATTATTAATGAAATTTTATGAATTAAAAATTATATGTAATATATTTTTTATTTACTTTTATACTCAACGTATCGTATCATTCTTTTTGAAAAAATCTCGTATCTGTGTATCCGTATTGTGTCCGTATCCTGTATTCCATATCCGTTAGATCTAGACCAATGTAGAAATTGTGTGGTTTACATGGTGCTTGATTCAAAGCTCAACTGCAATTATCACCGTCATTACCAAAGCAAGAATTGTGCCGACTCTGTGTGCAAAGGTAGCATAACAGAGCTGCTGGCCCACATCGACGAATGATCACGAAGCATGTCGAGATTAGTCTCAAATCCATCGTTTTTTGGATTTTTTTTTTCTTTTTTGAAGTCTTTTCCAGCGCTCAATTTTATATTTTGAACTACATACTATGGGCTATGAGAGAGGGGGTTTTGTTGGTTACAAAAGAGGGAATTGAAGAGGAGGATTCAATGAGGCGGTGGAAGAAATTGGGTCTTGTGATGGCAGTGGAGGAGGGGAAGAGAAGGGGGGATAGAGATGAATCTGAGGGCAAGCCGCTGTATCACATTGACGATGACCCCATAGAGTTGTATAAATGTGGATGAGTTCTAATCATTTTATACCTTGCCAAAAACTTGTGAGATACAAGTGTTTACTTCTCTACTCTAGGCCCTGTTCAATTACCCGAAAAGAGTGGAAAAGGATAGGAAAATCAATGTTCCTGGAACTTTCTGTGTGTTCAGTTGTCGGGAAAGTTGTACGACTCACGACTTAAATTTTTCCACTGGGAAGCACTTTCTGGCAAAATAGATCTTGCCAAAAGTAAGAAATTCTTGTTTTCCTACCAGAAATCTTGTCAAGAGAACACATCCAGGGATTTTTTTTTTCTTTCACTTCACTCCACTTTTTCTGGAAATCAATTTCCCACACAACATTCCCGACAACTGAATGGAGCTCTAGTCTTAATACTTTCCCTCTTCCAAAATCTTGTCCAAAATAAATATTAGGAACCCCTTTTCCCACAAACAGAAGCAACAACAAAAAAAATCGTTAATACAAAAAGATTCCATAAAGATTTCTGAAGAAGTAAGTAAATAAGCATGGGTGAACGGAACGGGCCCTAATTCCTTTTAGCACTAAAGATTTGTGACTTTGTATATAAACTTGCAGATCCAAATATGAAGGATTATGACTCTGAAGATGCAAGGCTTAGCAAGGCAGAGTTTCAGGAAGGTGCGAATAGTGATTTTAGTTTATGGCAAATGCTACAAGGTGTCCTGGGACATAAGTTTAGGGTTCTTTAAATGCTTTAATTACATTTTTCTTATACTCATTCTAACATCTATTAATAACTACATTGAGAATATAAACCACTCCATCAAAAAAAAGTCAAACAATATTTTGAATGACAGAAATGACCATGACTCTTCCTATTCTTTAATCTTTAAGGTGAGAAAACTTGGCGCCAGTTTTGGAGGGAAATCTAATTAGTTGACCATATGACTCTTCATATGGAAACTTGGCGCCAGTTTCTTAGTTTCATTTCCATAAGAAACAAATGCCTTAATAGGTGGAGCATTGTTCCTCTGACCACCTGTTTAAAACGGGGAAAAAAACATACATATCCAAGTTGCTACGATTACAAATCAAGCTCGTTACATTCCTTTTCCAAAGGACATTACAAAGGTATAAATTTTTTCTTATGTTCATTTTCTTTTCTTATTTTTGAGTTATTTGGAAAGACTTGTAGATTGTGGAAGGGTATCGGACACAATTTTACTATGTGTCCGAGAAGGAAAACATCATCACTAGTTCACAAAAGAAGAAAACCACTTCGAGCTACATAGGATTGAATCCTATATTTTATGTGAAATATTAGAAATTGGAGTTTTGGTCAATTTTTATTTTTGTCGTGCGGTTGAATCCCACAGCATTTGCCGTCAAGCATTGATCGGAAATATGTTCCCTACGTAGTCTATTTATTTCCAGTCCTGCTAACAGCAGGGACAATTTGCAGGGATTCGTGCAGAGACAATCGCGTTTGACCCCATTCCGGATCCCAAAAAAATCTAGAAAAATATCCATAAATTTTTGAATATTATTTTATAGGGCCCTATAAAAAATCAGCTCCTGCGGATATCGATAAGTATTACTTTTGGATTCGTAGGGGCGAACTGAGCAGTTTGCCTCTACGAATCCAAAAGTAATACTTACCGATATCCGCAGGAGCTGATTTTTTACAGGGCCCTATAAAATAATATTCAAAAATTTATGAATATTTTTCTAGATTTTTTTGGGATCCGGAATGGGGCTAAACGCGATTGTCTCTGCACGGGTCCCTGCAAATTGTCCCTGCTCTTAGTATTTTTGCATTTCTGAGTAGTTTAGAAAATAATGGTAATAGGTAATGCTTTGTGAATACCCATGAACACAACTCATGAATTTAGGTGTATTTATTGCACCTAAAGTATTATTCCGGGTGCACTTATTAGCGGAACCGTAATTAGTTTATTACACTCACTAATAACTAGTACTAATCTGTTGTGTATTTTTGCTTGTTACAACATTCTTTTCAGGAGTTCGAAGATCGAGAATTCCAGTTCCGATTTCCGATGCTTTAGTCGAGTTCTTTGGTACAGGAAAAAAGGAGATGACAGAAAACAGTGTTGTGAATGGAATATTTGGCTACGTTGGATCAAAAAACCTCAGGGTATGGCTTTGATGATTTAATAAACCCTACATATATATATAAGTTATGTTTGCTGTATTTTGGTCTAATTTAGGTTGTGCTTTTCTTTCTTTTTTTATAGAATGTGTCGACTCGGACACTCTTTCAGTCTTTTTTTTCTGGCTCTTTGTAGATAGGATGGGATAACGGTACAGTAATATGTGATGAGAAGCTGAAGAAACTCTTCAACGTCGACTGTTTTCATATATGCTACATACCGGATCTTGTAATACCTCATTTCTTGAAGAGGGCATTGGATGATTAAGGCAGGCAAGGCAGCCTTCGGATGTTAAGAAATATGGTTGATATCGAATATGGAAAGTAGTCTCCTCAATGTTTTTATGTGGAGGAGGAACCTTTTTAGTTTTCAGTTTTAGAAACTTGGCTTTTGATTCTAATTACCTGGGCAGTGTGCAATCTGCGGATAAGATAAACATGTTCTGATTCATTTTTATGCCTATGTCCACTTGGAACAATTGATGGTGTAATATGTCATCATTTCTTTGAATCAGGATCACTTTTTGGAGAACATTGATATCTACCTTCCCTTTTTTTGTTTTTATAACCACACTCCATTTTTGGGTTTTAGTGTTGAAAGCGTATGTAATTTTTTTTTTTGTTAAAAGACAAAAAAGGAAGTATGAATATCAAAAAATGGAGTGTAGAAATAAATTCCCTAAGTTTGTTTTGAAGTCCAATACCAAATCCAATAACCCTTTATTATAGTTTTTTTTTCTATCGGTAGAAGAGATCATTACATCATGTGTGAAGTACATAGTACAAACTACGGGACATTGTGTGAGAGTCCACGTGATAACCAATCCCAACAATTGAACCAACGGTATAATTAAGCCCATTAAAGGGACAACAATGGGAAAATGACGGTCAAGGACGTGTTTTGATAATTAATACCCGTCAAGGACATTTTCAGCATTAACAAATGTTCTCAGTATGTCAGTATGTCCTTGGCGGGTATTAATTATTAAAACACGTCCTGGGCCGTCATTTTCCCGACAACAATCACTAGAAGCCCAACTCAACTACACTATAATCCCAACTCAACTACAAGCCCCATTAAGAGGAGAAATAACCCCAACAGTACAAAGGAAATAATACCCACACGCAGGTAGAAAGATTCAAATTCGTGAAGTAAGAGTTCTGATCGACTGAGCTAGCTCCAGTTGGTTAACGCATGTAAAAGTTAGAATCTACCCGGCCATTGCCATGGTGTTGCAAAGGGAATACATGGATTAGGTCTTGCTTGGCTATTGTGAATATTAATAAGAAAGCAAGGAAAACAAAAATGGCATACGCTATTAAAAAAAATATGTTTACTTTTTTTCATGAATTCAATCAAAATAAGAACGCAATAAAATCGCCGGTATCTGCGCCAATAGCATCGCTAAAACATTCAAGGGTAACTTGTCTACAACAAACATGGTTAGACTAACCGTTTTAGATGGCCCTCTATGCCTTTTCAACGGTCGATGGTCATCAAATTATAACTCTGGCATAGAATTGGGCCCAGTTGGAACATCCTCTAAGAGATGACATAGCC
This sequence comes from Rhododendron ferrugineum, assembly GCA_025642025.1. Lineage (NCBI taxonomy): Eukaryota > Viridiplantae > Streptophyta > Magnoliopsida > Ericales > Ericaceae > Rhododendron > Rhododendron ferrugineum. Next base: position 9,950 of record JAOTQK010048678.1, on the reverse strand, counting down.
GCACCGCTTACTAGCCTTTTATCTAATCCAATGAGTTGACCAGACTCCGTTGTACACCTTACTATGCACATATGTATGAGGATTTCTAATTACTGTTGCAAAAACTAAATTCACATTTGGATTTCAAGTTTTTAAATTCGATAACTAAATATTAACATTGTATTCTTCAAGTATAGTTGGGTATCTTCTATAGTGCAACACATAGTTTAATTTTGTAGAAATTTTAATTATTGCTCCCCCAAAATTCTGAAAGTAATTTAGAATTTATAAAAATAATTTATGCAGTTTTTTTTTCCCGCTCAATCGGAAATTCAAAACTCTCTTTATGACATGAAACAAACAACGTCAAAACTCTCTTTATCTTTTGTGTTTCTAGACAACAACCCCTGCATCGAGTAACTCACCCAATATCCAGTAACTTTTACTCATCCCATAGTTACATGCTTAGTGTTCAATTGGTGCCAATGTATCCCTTCAAAATTGGATACCCACTACAACATGTGAATGCAACCTCTAAGTTGACTTTAGACATCATAACTGTATGGAGTGGAATATATGAAAGTGCTCAATATGCGCTCGTAAACTGTGAACGGAAATTATGGCTGTAACAGTGATGATTGTTTAATTCCCACATTGATGCAATGTTAATCATGAAAATGTAAAAAACTCCAACACGATACTAGCCTTGTTCTTCTTAACTTTTTCTGAAAGTTACGTCAATTTTTTTGGGATCGTTGATTTGTCTCGACGAAAAGAATCGAAAAACTAAATGGTGCAAAGTGTAGTATTTCCATTTCCTTTTTCGTGCGGGTCTACTGTGCGTGTGTATGTATCATGTATGTGAAGCTCCCAGTTAGCTACGAACGACAGTTAATTAGCATAGGGTGCTTCCCATTTGGATCTCTGTTTCAATCCTACATTATGCCCATTCGCCGTGCTTCTGCCAATTCTATTCGGGTGAAATTATCGACCAGGTAAACCCTCCCTCTCTCTCACGTGCGCGCACAGTAATTATCGCTCTGAAAGATGGGTTTGGTACTTCCATCAATTTTATGCAATTTTATGCAGAAACAGAAGAGAGAGTACAAACCAAAAGCAACTAATTTAGTGCCTTTCTTTTGTGAATCTGTATAGGTTAATTTTGCAAGTACCCATTGAGTGCATATCACGGCATTCTTCTGAATGAATTACAGCTATAGCTCCTATTCAAGAAAGTTTCAAGAAAACCCCCGGAAATGTGATGGGACAATTTTTTCCCCAAGGCCCGGAGGCATTACAATGATTTTGCAAGTTACAGGAATGAACCAAAACTAGCAAAACCTAGATGCAAGCACATGCACTAGCAGACTCAACGACACATATTGCGAAAGTAGACAGCAAGGTCGGGCATAGGGCCAGTCAAAGATATTATGATAGAGGATCCTACAATGAAACCTAGCTCAAACCATGAAAGAAGCACGGATGAAATCTAGGAGAGAGCCACTCCACAACGGAAGGGGAAGGAAATCCAACCACAAATCAAAACGAAACGAAACAAAACCCCCACTTATTTGATCCCCGCCCAGAAGCCGAAGACGCAAAAAATTGCCGCCAAGCGATATAGACTAACTCCAAAGGCGCTGAAGCTGGGTTGTAATGAATTTTTTGGTGGGACAACAAAAGTCGTTCCGGTTAGTGCACGACTCCAGCCGGCTATATTCCACCGGAATCCAAATATTTTCTTTTGATTCATTCTTGTATTATTTTCCTTTTCCTTATATATTGAGTATGCGGAAATCCCTGCACTCAAAGCATTCACAAATTTAGTATGCTAATCTTATTTCGTGGGACACACTTATGATTTGCTATTGTTACTTGCAAAATTTATAAGGAAAATTCTAAAATTAGCTTAATGGGCTGACAATAATAAGTGTGTTCAGTGTTAATGTGTATTATAGGGTGTATAAAGTACACAAGAATACGTGTTTTCTTTGTCTTCTAGTGTGTTTATCGTCAGCCCAGTGGGCTAACAATAGCAAGACCGAATTTATAATAGATTAACATCTCCTCATAATAAGCTCGCGTAAGGTATTTACGAGTAAATTATATGTGCATAGGCATTCTTAAAGTCACACTGTGAGCATATGATAAGAAGTAATTATCCTCATTTTTTCATGTTGTTTCAATGTAGTACTCCTTTTTTTTAACGTTTCTTTTCAGGGAAAATGGAAGATGGAATTTCATCACTTCGGGAAGCAGAAGATGAATTTTTGGGAGCAGATGCCTCAAAGCGACAAAAAATAAAGCCTTGTAGACAACGTAAGAAATGTTTGATGTCATTGTTAGAGAAATGGACCTTGGGGCTTGGCCGCTCACAGCTTGTTTTTCTAGATTTGGAGGGCTCACCTAGTTGATATTAGAGTAAGAAGACCAATAAATGATTGATATTGATTTCTCGTACAATCCTTTTATAGAATATTCTCAGTAAGCTAGCTTTTATCTATTTCATATATTGGTCAATCTTTCCAGACTTGACATGTTGAAGTCGTGGTTAACATAGATATTAGATGGTCTCTTAAGTTTGGCCATTCTTTGGCCTAGTTATGTCATGTCTGTTGTGGTCAATTTAAACTATGAATCTAATAGATCTGCTCAAAATCAACTCTGCATGATTTAGCTGTGATGTGTGATTTAGATTTAAAGGGTGATTTTGTTAGATAAGAACAGCATATACATATAATTCATAACATATCCAATCTTATGTCATATATTTTTTTAGCAGGTCGTAGTCCATGAGGGGTTTTCCCATAGCTTTACTAGCTAGATTTACGGCCCCCACACTTGTAGTTGCGGTTATGTATGAAAGCATGAGGGCAGAAAGCCTTTATGGTTGTTAATACTACCTCATTCCATTTCACCCTTGCAAATCCAACATAAATACATTGTTCCTGCATTATCAGTGCCTAAACTAAACAAAAAGATCACGATAATTTGGCTTCTTTGATTCGGGGTGAAAATTTATTGGACAGTTCACACCTTGATTTGAAGAGCACTTGAGGCTCTGTGAGTCCGGGTATAGATTGATCGATCCATTTGACCAATTTATGTATACTGACACTGTTAGGGTTGTCTTAGGAATTCCCCAATTACGTTATTCACTACAAATGCTTTATATTATGCTCTATTATTGGTGTTACATTTACTAAATTGTGTGCTTTCAATTTTATAGTTCACTTTATTTTGAAGTTCACACTTATTATTGGTGTTACATTTACTAAATTGTGTGCTTTCAATTTTATAGTTCACTTTATTTTGAAGTTCACACTTATTTAAATATTTGATGATCTTTCAGATTTTAATCCTTGTGAGGTTCGGTTTTTGGACTCAAGTCAATAATCTTGTTGAGCCAAAGGTTAATGCAAATTCCACACAATTTTACTCTGAGTATCGTGATAGAGAAGAGAAACCTTATGGGCATGATCAATTTGAGCCCAGATTCGGAGGACATCAGACCCTTGAAGAAGGAGAAAAATCCTTCTATGCGAGGAATCAGACTATTCATTGTGGTTTCGTGGAAGGACCAGAAGGATATCCAAGCACTGGTTTTGATTTTGATGAGAATGACAAGTCGTACATGAGTACCTGCGAAGTTGTGGTCTCATCTTGCATTTTCGGTAGCTCTGACTTTTTGAGGAGGCCAACCAGCAAACTGGTAATGTAGTTGTATTCTTTTAAGTCACTTCATGTTTGTAAGGCGGACAACAGCTTTTGGTTGTCATTTTCTGGTACATGTAGAAGTTGGATGCTGCTTCTGCTAGTCCACTCCATATTGAGTACCGCTCCATAACTATTCCTGTCGTCTTCAATTTTAGCTTTTAAGTTCTTGTGAACAAAGATTTAAAGAATATCGTTAGCCATGACCACAGACAGAAGGAGACTTCTCTGCGACGAAGTTTCTACTTTTCAACAATTGATGAAAGGGTACTGGAAACGATGTTAGAATAACATAATAAAAATCTGCTGTTTGAATACAGATAGACCAGGCTCAGGTTTCTGCTCCTAGAACTCTCACTGCTAGTGGGATATTTGCATACTTCAGTCACTTCTCCCAAGAGTCAAGACAGTGCATTGAGCTTTGATTAATGACATACCATTTTACAAATTGGCGCCAGACTGCCAGTGTACAAGAATATAGTTATTATGATCTCACTTCTGAGTTTTAAGATCACGACGTGACTGAAGTATGTTTCTTATCACAACGTGAGTCTCCATCATGTTAGTTGTTTCTATCATGTTAGTTGTTTCTTATCACAACGTGAGTCTCCATCTAGTGGAACTGACTTATGTTTTGGGGGTTTTGTTTTAGTTTTTTTGGAATTAACCTTAGGTTGTTATGCTTTGTTTGGTAAATTTGTTTTCTGTTACAGATCAGTGAGTACTCCAAAAAGAATGTTTGCTTCGTTATGTTTGTAGATGAGCAAACTTTGTTGAAACTGTCAGCAGATGGAAATGTTCCTAATGAGAGAGGATATATTGGGTTGTGGAGAATAGTAATCGTGAGAAACTTACCCTACAAGGACATGCGCAAAACTGGGAAGGTGCCAAAATTTCTCTCACATTGTCTCTTCCCTTCTTCTAGGTGATTCTCACACCATTTTTCTTAATATACCTATGGGTTTAGAGTCTTGGATCTTTTTCGCCCTTTTCTTTAACTAACACCAAGGCTTTTACTCATGTGTTATCAGTGTTTCTATGACGACTTCTTAGGTATTCTATTTGGCTTGATAGCAAGATGCGACTTCAGACTGACCCAATGCTCATTATTGAATACCTTTTATGGCGAAAGGGCTCAGAGTATGCTATTTCAAATCATTATACCCACCACTGTGTTTGGGAGGAGGTACTCCAGAATAAGCGTCTAACTAAATACAGCCACACAGCTATCGATGAACAGTTTAACTTTTACCAGTTTGATGGCCTCACCAAGTTTGACCCGTCAGATCTAAATACACCTCTTCCAAGTTGTGCATGTCATTGTTGTCTTTTCTGATTCTGGAGATGGCCTTCTTCCTTCATCTTCATTTCCCCTTGAACTCATGTATTTTTGTTGTTGGTTTGTCTTATGTTTTGAACTTTGCAGATGTACCTGAAGGTTCATTCATTGTCAGGGCCACACACCGATGTCGAATTTATTTTCATTCCTTTGGTTTAATGAAATTGACCGTTTTACATCACGCGATCAACTGAGCTTTGCATATACTTTCTTGAAGCTCAAGAGAATGAATCCAGATAGGCCATTCTTTCTAAATATGTTTAAGGTGAGACATTTGCTAAAATGATTCTAAATTCGTCCCAATTCAATGCGCGTCCGTTTGCTTATCATTTATAAAATTACCTTGAACGTGGCCTAGAAGACACAGCAACTACTTTACTCGGAAATGTGGCCGTGTCATTGACCCATGTTGGGATTTTCTTTGTGATATGTACAGTCACACATGCTTGACAGATATAGTATTTTAACTCAACTCAAAACTAGCTTTTACTATGTTGGTGAAGCTTTATCATCTGAAACACATTGTCCCTGCCGTGCTTGCTAAGTTTTGAGAAAAACTTGTGACTGAAGTCCTAGTGTTGATATTACTGTCATGGCGTATAAGTACGGAATATCAAAATGGTGGACATGCATGGTTGTTGCTACTTAACAATACATAAGGTAGATATAAACAGCCTAGCAATCGACATACGGAGTATAATCTTATATTGATATGTGTGCAGGACTGTGAGCGCAGAGCACTAGCCAAGTTATTTAGTCATAGGGTAGTGCCGCCTCCACCTGCTTCTTGAAATTCTGTAGGTGTTAATTCCAGGTAAGGCGAACAATACCCTCTTTTTCCTTTCCTTTTTCTGTCATGTCTTCTCTCCTCTCTCCCTCTCAATTTATTCATTTCAAAGATTGATGGCTTAAAAGCCTCAGAAAAGATGCAGTGATCCTATTTGCTTGTGGTGTTCAAACTTGCTCTTTAGATCAACATGGAAATGCTTTTGAAATTGTGACTGTGGTATGATTGATTGCAGTGAAGATTCAAATGTGAAGTTCCAATCGTCCTTATGACTGCAGTTGGTGGCTGACCTGCTCTTGGATTGACTTTGTGAACAATTCACTGTTGCCATACGAAATGAATGCAATGGTAGTTCTGATTTTCTCCTAGTTTTGTCGATCACGTAAATATTCTTTTGTCTGATTGAGCCCTAATGGTAACAGTTGGGGTTTATACATAATCAACTGTAGGCTTTAACTATGTTCAGCCTGCCACAAATTACACTGAAAATGCAGTAATCAAGGGATTCATAATACGGAGCATCTCATCCGATACTTGTACATCTTCTCACTCAGGTTTGGTCTGGTTTTTCAAGTAAATGTAATGGCTTCTTTATTGGTTGCTGATGTGAAGAGGCTTTCTTAACTACTTTCCAAACGGTTTATGCATGGAAAATGCCTACCGTTCTTATGGCAGTGCATAATGCAGCAAAAGTGCATAGTATTCGTGAAACATGTATTATAAATGGCAAATGATAATGGCAAAACCTTTTTTGTCCTGTCAAAACTCAAACTTTATCGATCTTTCTTTGCATGACTTAATTACCCTTCTACTACACCACTTTACCAAAATTCCCCTTGAAATCGTACAAGCAATTGTCTCTGGCAACCACCGGCCACCGCTTCCTTTGACCCCGCACCATCAGCATCTACCTCCTGGTCCCCCAACAACCTTGTCCACCACCCAAACCCCCCAAAAAACAATAATCAAATCGACTCGTATAGCTAGCAATTCAATTACACACACTAAACCGCAGATTGAACTCCTGGAACTCTCCATCCAGCCTTCAACAGCCACAACTCAGCCTTTCAAATGCAGTGAAGATGTTTATCGATTCAGTTCAATGTTTCGATCTGTAAACTAAATTTTTATTCACTGCTTAACTTGATCGACATTGGGGAGATACTATTAAATTGCAAAACGGCCATGGTTTTGTTTATTAAAGAAATAGAGCAATAGATCTATTGGGGAATGCACAATGAAACCCAAAGCCAAGCTTTGTAAGCATCCCCTCTCTCTCAGTTCAAGCTCTGATAGGTTTAGAGTAGGAGACTCAAACAGAACGACAAAATAATCCTATGTATTTGAAGGGGCATTTTGGTAAAGCAAATGGTATAGTGGAGGGCAATTAAGTCATGTAATGAAAGAGTTTTGACAGGAACAAAAATGGTTTTGACATTATCAGCACCCACATCCTAGGGTTTTGAAAATATGTTAAAATTCTCAACTCTTTTGGCATTGCATGCATGTGACTCCAATACATTGCAATAAGCGCATAACCTTGTGCGGTGTACAAATGTAGTGAGGCTGCTGCCCACAGCCTAGCATTATTGAACAACTTATCAAGCATTAGTGAGGTTGCTACCAAGGCCTTATTTTACCACATTGACATGTGAGTGAACGTTTACTTATAAATGTTGTTAAAACGGTATAATTTGTTGATACTTGCTCTGCCACTTCAACGAAGGGAACCATATCCTCTCAGGAACTAGACCGTGTTGTTGGGCTATTTCAAGACCTTCTTCGAATGATTAGAAATCTTTATTTTTTAGTGCTCGTCGAGAGCATTAACAAGCTTTTTGAATTATTGATGTTCTCACTGATATTGAAGAACTGAGCAGTTCCGATTGTCAAAGTAAGCCTGAGAAGGGCCTACAAGTGGACCTTACATAATATGTTCCCTAAACCAATCATATCAAAGGACAGTATTCACCCAATTGTTGCTGTCTCTGCGCGCGCGTGAGAGAGAGAGAGAGAGACCCAACTGTTTTGTGAGCATGCATGCAGGTGGTGCTTGTTTGAGAAATTTTGAGGCTTGTAACTATTTTTTGTTTTGTAGTTTTTGTATTTTGTATTTTGTATTTTTTTTTGTGAATTGTGAGCATGGGATTTTCATGCTGTTTAATTAAAATTGCAAAGGTTCTGCTCCCCACTGGACTCGTGAATCAGCCCTATAAAATGAGTAGTGCTAAATGGAAGTGTGGAGCAACCTTTCTTCCGACGGGTCGAAGGAAAGCAGAAACCACAGAGTAGAAGGTTGTGAATGCCGTATGTGAGAATTGGAGGGAACCAAACAGATAGGGCATTTTCTTTTCCATTCTGTTTAGTTTCCTCCAATATCTCATCTCCGACTTGCACTATGACGAGATTTCGAATGGGAGGAAGTAAAGCAGAAACGACACAAAGTATAAGGTTGTGAATGTCGTATATGAGAATTGGAGGAACTAAACAGATAGGGCATTTTTTTGTGCATTCTGTTTAGTTTCCTCCAATATCTTATCTCCGACCTTCACTATGTGGCTTTCAATCTTTAATTAATGGAGATAGATCCTATCCAGTAATTGTTCCGAAGAGTTGCTGGAGCTATTTCGCAAGTATGGGTGCCACAAAAACTCATACTATTATTAAGTAAGAAATTTGTTTTCCCCTATGTGTAAGTATTAGTAGTAAATTTCTTCTTAAGAAAAAGTATTAGTAGCAAATTATGCTCATTTAAAAAAAGAAATTCGTAAGAAAGTTAAAATATAGTCATTTAAAATTGTGTAGAAAATTAATATATAAGTAAGCTTTCGGTAAAATCTTGTGTAAAAGTTAAAAGACATGAGTTCCACTACTTTCTTGCTTGAGCAAATACCGAAATACAGAAAGACTAAATATTCTCATACATTTCTTTTCTTTTCTTTTCGGGAAAATGACGGCCAATGACATGTTTGATAATTAATACATGTCAAGGACATTTTCAACATTAACAAATATTCTTAGTTTGTCCTTCACGAGTATTAATTATAAAAAAAGTCCTGGACCGTCACTTTCCCTTTCTTTTCCAACAACTACACGGGCCCTAAAGAAAATCAGATTCCCTTTGAATGAGAAAATTTGCCCATGTTATCTTTAACTGTATAGTCAGAATTGGCCCATTTTATTTATTTATTTATTTTTGCATATTACTTGGTAAGCTCTAAACAAACATTAGCTTTCAATGTCTTAACTTCAAAAAAAAATAAAAATGATGAAATCTTGTTTCAAGAAATAGAAGTAAATTTCAGAAACTTAAATTTATTTCATCCGTACTATGTACAATTAAACACATGTACATACTCCGTGAACGAAGTGAATTCGGATTAATCAACTCCGCTCGCATAAGCACCTCCACTCCTTACTCAAAGTTTTACTTAGATTTGCGCAAAAATCTGAGTAAAACTGTAAAAGCTTGATTTCAAAACTCTAACATCCGCCAATCACCACAACCAGATCTGCAAATCTACTGCATCTCTCCCTCAATCTCTGCTACCCTCGCCTGAGTGATGCCGACAAACTCTTGACGACTCTCTCTCTCTCTCAATCTCTGCTACACTCACCTCACGAACTCCTTCCGATGACAAACCCAAAAAACGACGAACTCCTTCTAGTGAAACACCGCCACAAAATAGCTTGTTAAAATTTGGTATAGAGTTTGGGTCTCACCAAATTTGTTGAAGAAATTGAGTAAAACCCAAATTTGATAGTACGAGCTTGGGTAAGGAGTGGAGCTCCAATTTAGGTGATTTTTATTCAAATGTAAATCAAATTTGAGTAAGGAGTAGAGATGCGCATCTCAATAGTCAATACTCTAAGAATCAAACGGTCTCAAATTTCAGTAAAAAATAAAATAAGATTTGTGCGATAAATAACTGACAATCTATACATAACAAAAAACCGTTAAATTCTTATGTGAGTTCTCTCTCTCTCCTCTCTCTCTCCCATGGAGGCCTGCGCTCTCAGTAGAGCCCTAATAAAACCTCTCAATCTGAAGCTCACTCCATTTGTTTGTTGCTCTTCCGCTTCTCCCTCTCTGCCCTCAGGTATTTCCCCGTCCAAAATCCTTTCTCCCCC
>JAOTQK010048595.1:0-14929 GCA_025642025.1 Rhododendron ferrugineum | reverse complement strand
CCTGCCCCCTTTTAGCTTCCATTTTTCGTTGCTCTTGCCGAATGCCCCTGTTCCATTCTTGATTGAATCTCGATGTATTCTGAACTTGGCCATGCAAGCTTCCCCTGTTCCTTTCTTGATTGATTTCCACCACACTATGAAACTGGTTGTGCAAGCTATCCGTTCTTCGTAAGAATCGCGCCATCTTGACAACCACTTTCCGATTCCAAACCCAAGCTCCATTTGTAATTGATGCAGCTTGTTCAGCGTCCTCATAGTATTCATACCTTATGAAACTGAAGCGTTCACCAGTGATTTTGCTCTTCTTGTTCGGTATGAATATATCTCTGATCTTTCCATGCTTTGAGAATAGATTATATAGCCAAGCTTTTTGGACTTGATCTGGAAGATTGTCTACAAAAAGGGTTGAATTTCTTTGGGTTTCACTCTCTCTCCCCACTCCCCACTCCCCACTTTCTCTCCTCATTTCTCTCGTCTAGTCCCTCAGACAATCCGTGGGAAGAACATTTGAAATAAACTTCCTTTTACATTATGCGTATATGATCCACGTACATTCTAACAATATCAATCATTTGGAGATAAAGGAGGAAAAAAACTACTCAACAAGAGTGAATTCCTTGTTATTAGCGTGCGTTTTTCAAAATAATTAATGGGTTTTGCTTTGGGATTCTTTGAAAAGATATTGAGAGGTTTTTGTGAAAGGTTACAACACCTTTTTATATGAGTTGTGATTTTATGATAGTTGTAACACCCAATAAATTGGGATGTGCTTATTTGGAAGGGATGAAATAGGAAATTATGTGTTTATTTGGAAGAGATATGATTGTTAAAGTATCTACAATGGCTTAACCAAAACTAAACGAGATATGAATGTTAAAGTATCAACAATGGCTTAACCAAAACCAAAGGGTTGTTGAAACTAGCAATATCTGCTCAAAAAAGTGGAATAACAAAATTTTACAATCTCTTAACCAATAACCAAAAATTAAATATTGGCCTTTGGATAATAACCAAATTTAATGGACCTAGAATATCCACAATCAAGTACGGCCATCATCACTCAAAAATCTTCTCTCTCAACAATGTTTTCAAAAAATTATTTTAATGTTTCAAAACTAGTTTTCAAAATATTGTTTTCTATTTTTAAAGTATGTTCCTCTATTTTCAAAAACAATTTTCCTAAAACTTTTTCTATTTTGTTTCTTTTGAAAAGTTTGAAAAGGTGACATGGCAAATTTTGGTCATCCAATTTTGATTATGCCCTTATGGACCTCCGCATTATTAACTTTAGCAATTCTTTAAAAGAATAACAAAAATGTGATCATGATAACTCTTAATTAAGTTAGTATCTACTAGATGAATGACTCTTCACACAAAGGTGCCTACAAAGAGGCATGATGCATCTTAATTAATTGTCTTCAAAAGAGATTATCTTTCCTAATGAGTATGTTAAAAAGACATGATCATTCTGAATATTTGTTTACTAAAGACATAATCTATCACACAAGGGTGTCTATATGTCAATAAATAAGCTATTTGTAAAGTCATTTCTTACACCGGAAATTCCGTATTGGCCATCTCTCTCTCTCTCTCTCTCTCTCTCTCTCTCTCTCTCTCTCTCTCTCTACACACACACTTTCCTAGAATTTTTTAGGCATATTGATTTTCTGTTGTTCTATCTGTGTTCATTTGTGCAAAGAGAGACAAAAAGAACTTTGAGTTCGGGTTTCGTTGTATTTTAAAGCCCAGTACACACCATCTAATTGGGAAAATACAGTCTTTAGGAAAGTGTCTCAGTAACATGCATCAAAGTGTTTTTTGTGTTCCAAAATTTGAAGAAGCGATGGCGCCATTTTCCAATTCTAGGACACCGATTTCCAACATTCCTAATCCAAGGACAAAAAAAAAAGGAACGAAGGAGATTCAACTTGGGAAAAAAAAGAAGTAATCTGGTCACTTCCTTCAGTCAGTCCTTTTGTAGAGAAGCTTCAACCACGCTAGCTGCCGACCTCGTCAGACCAGAGTAACTCTTGAAATATCAATGAAATTTTTTTTTGGTAACGTCGTTAATGACTTGATGATAGGTTAATGATGTGCCACGAGAGCAGTCGAAACAAAAGCAAGTTATTTATAGCCCGGCTGACATTGATCAATTAAACTAGGAAAGTGTTCAGGCATATCGCTACTCTTTGTTGTTCTCAAACAGGACAAATTGAGATGTCCCAGGTCCTCCAAACACCCTTTTGTCTTTAAGTTGAGTAAAAAAAAGAGGAAGGCGGGCATAGAGGAGACGAATAGGAAAGAAACTTGAGCTTGTTTAATTAGCAGAAAATGTGAAGCAAACAGAATGAGAAGATATGCGGGCATAGAGGAGACGAATAGGAAAGAAACTCGAGCTTGTTTAATTAGCAGAAAATGCGAAGCAAACAGAATGAGAAGATATAGCAAACAGAATGAGAAGATATGGCTTGAGGGCTGTTAAACATATGTTGGGAACAATGACAGTCAAGTTTCCAATCCTTCCAAAGTACAATTCCTACACAATTCCTATTACCAAAATGATGCTTTTAAGTACCAAGGAAGCAGCCAGGAAAATGATGTGCTTGTACCGTTGTACGTATAAAATCGATATGGAAACTCATCATACACATTAATGGGGCAACAACACTTTTTAAACTATGAACCATAGCCAACTGGGGCTAGCTCAGTTGGCCAGGATTCTTGCATCTCATCCGGAGGTCAGGAGTTTGAGTCTTCCCTCTTGTGTGTGGGTGTTCTTTCCTGTGTATTTTTTGGTTATTTCTCCCTTTATTAATTGGGACCTGTAGTTGAATTGGGCTTATAGTGATTGTGATCCCTTTGATGAGCTTATTTATCTTGTTGGGCTTGGTTGTCTCGTGGACTTTCACACAATGGATGTAGTATACCATGATTTGTATTTTGTACTTCATACATGATGTAATTATCTCTCCTACCGATTGACCAAAAAAAAACTATGAACCATATTATGTAGTAGGAGGGCCTTATAGTTTGAAATACAGGGATCACAAGAGACTATTATCATTTCTTTTTTTGTCAATCGGTAGAAGAGGCTCTCTAAGAGAAGAACATCCACGCGCAAGTGGGTAGACTCAAACTCCTGACCTCCTAATGAGATGCGAGAATCCTAGTCAATTGAGTTAGCCCCAGTTGGTTATTCTATTATCATTCAATTACACATTTCATGGAATCACGTGATTTGCTCACGCTAATTAGTCATGGTTCAGAATTGAAACACAAGTTTGATTGATTCTGAAGGAAAATGGAAATCCTTAAATTATCTTGCTATTGGGAAGGGCAAAGCTGCATCGGTTAATTTATTCCTATCATTTACTATTATTATGATACTAACTTATTACCAGAAATCGATTAAAACATCCTAGCTTGACCATTCAAAGCGCGTAATTCATCAATTTTTGAAGAGATACTATTTGATTTCTGATATTAATTAATTAAAAGTCATCCTTCACATCCTTGTCCAACTCCAACTAATTGATTCTGTCGATCACATCAAAGTTTATTTAAATTTGATCTGACAACAAAGTTTTACCATACATCCTTCTCTGCATTCTTATTGCCGTAGTATTTATCTCATTCGCATGTTTTTTTACTACACCAACAATTCTTGCCATATACGTCGTAGATTCCCCTCTTCTGTAATCATTACAATGGCCGGTGTTGCTAATTTACTCTGAAGGGAGAGATTTAGGCTCCGTTTGTTTCGTTGTAAAATGTTTTTCATGAAAATAAATTTCAAACTTTTATTTTCTGGTGTTTGGTTGGCACTTGAAAATATTTTCAGAAATTGACAAAATAATGTAGAGAGAGTCGGGAGGCTTAAACGGGAGAGAGATCTGAGAATATTGGAATTGAATGTGGGTCATGACTGATAATCGAGGAAACTGAGCAGTGAAAATTACAGTAGAGGACAGCAGGATCTCATTTCGAAAAATAACTTACGGAAGGTTTAAGAGTAAGTCATTTTCATCCAATTAATTGAAAATATTTTACATGTAAAATGTTTGCCTCATTTTTTACACAACCAAACACTAGAAAATAGGTAAAACATTTTACCGGAAAAATATTTTATACCCAAACAAACTGAGCCTTAGAATGGAATAAATTGCTTGGGACATTTGGAGAGTCATTAACCCAGAATTGAGGGACTACCTCGTTAACACAAAATTTTATTTTTGATCGGCAATTGAATAAAATAGAACACCTTTTTTTTTTTTTGGCTGCAGTTTATACTATCGTCCATCCAAGGATGGGACTAGAAGGGTCTAGCGGTGGTGGCCGCCACGACAAGAATTTTAGAAAATGCAATTATTATGTGTGAAAAAAAAATTATCCCCAACTTATATAGTCTCGCCATTGCTAGGTTTTTTTCTTTATTGTTTATTATATACTAGTCATAAATCTTCTATTATTTTTTTTAAGAAAGGAATCCCAAAAAAGTATTCTAAATCTAAATTCAATGGCCAAAGTGAAATAATATGAATGATGATGTACAATTAAGAAAAAAAAAACTCCACATTCTAACCATAAAATAACTTAACCTAAAAAATTGAAGGAATTTAATTATAATGTCACTCTCCAAATTTATAATGTCACTCCCAAAAGGGAGTGCGGTTATCAATTTGAAAAATCTATATAGGGATCTGGAGAGTGACATTATCTTTGTGCATATCGATGCTCTAGAATATCAATGAACGAAGTATGGTAATGTGCACATGCATAAATTGAATTGGGTTTCTTGGCCTGCCCTCTCTGATGTCATTTGGCTCTGATTTGGGGGCATGGTTCCGCAGCAAAATAGGTAAACGAGGGCTACTATTTAAGTGATATTCTGAGAGCAGCCACTTTGTACATATTGCCAAAGGTTATGTTTGTCTTCAATCCTCCCCCACCCATACCCCAAATGATTGAAGACTACATGGGTTTTGCTGTTGTTGTTATTGTTGTTGTAGTAGTTGGAGTGGCATTATCGATACCCAAAATTAAAGTTTGTTTTTTTTATACTCTATGTGCAAATGAAAAACATCATTTACTACAGTTTTTGTTATGTTATTTTAATTTTTTTTGGAGCCGATGACTATTAATATTATAATGCATCTTTTTTATTTTTTTAGTATACAATTCGCCACTGCTATGGTAAAATCCTGGTTTTGTGACACCCCGCTTTCCGGTGGCCGGTGGTACTGCAGGAAGCAGGCTCCGTCCGGACGGGAGGGGGCAAGTCATGATTTATAAGAAAAAGATCTCTCCTACTTGTACAAGGCCTTTTAAAGCCGTGAGGGTAGACCAAAGTGCATAAGAACTTCACAGTTAAGCATGTTCATCATAGGGTAGTCCACGGATGGGTGACCTGCTGGGAAGTCTATGGGCTTTAGGTGTCTAAAGCGAACAATATTGTACAAAGATGGAGCGGGTTGTTACAAATGGTATCAGAGCCCCGCCCTGGGCAAAATGGTGGGTAGGATGCGCTCTGCTACCACGAACCCCAGGGGAGGTTGCTGGGCCTGTGCAACGAGGACGTTGCATCCCTAAGGGGGGTAGATTGTGACACCCCGCTTTCCGATGGCCGGCGGTACTACAGGAAGTAGGATCCGTCCGGACGGGAGGGGGCAAGTCATGATTTATAAGAAAAAGATCCCTCCTACTTGTACAAGGCTTTTTAAAGCCGTGAGGGCGGGCTAAAATGCATAAGAACTTCACAATTAAGCGTGCTCATCCTGGGGTAGTCCAGGGATGGGTGACCTACTGGGAAGTCTATGGGCTTTGGACGTCTAAAGCGGACAATATTGTACAAAGATGAAGCGGGTCATTACAGGTTATGTCCTTGCTACCATTGTCATCATTGTCAAAGACAAAGTCATTGTCACATGATTTGTTTTTCCTGATAACTCAGGTGTCTTGGCCAGTTTACCCGCACATTGACTAATCTTGGTCTTGGGAGATCCAATCCCATCGCCTATTAGTAGGGAGCCAATTAAAGCCGGAGCAGAACTCTGTACAAACGGACCCGAAGGAGTTGATAGAATCTTGGAAACTCAAAACTTGAAATCTTAAAATGGAGCAAACTCTTGAGTTTCATTAGTTGATGATGTGAAAGTTTTTGTTAACAATTCAAAATGTGTCATTTTCCTAGTGCAAGCGCATGGCTAATCGTTGAACTCATTTTCCGGCCAAAGGGGCAGTACCGCCGCTTGCGGTTCTCCCAAGTGAGTTAACTGGCTCTTTTGGATTCTGAATGAGAATACCCCTATTTCGAAAAAAATATATATAATTCGACTGGCCGATTTGATAATGTTTTTTATTTTCATAACTAAGTACCTTAGGTTATTTTCTATAGACACTCTATATATTGTTAATATGTTTTAATATATGTAATCATGATTTGGAGGTTTTATTTCAGTTGACTTATAATTGAGTAAGTAGCCTGTTAACTTCGTCTTTTTTTTAGTTCATTTCAATATTCAAAAACATCAAAACATTGGATAGAGTCAAGGGATAACTACAGGCTAACGAAGTACCAATAGTTTTGTTATATAGGATCCCTTTTTTGTTTAATCAGCCAAAGATTTTTATATATCACAAAGATACAATATGAAATAAGATTTTTATTGGTAGCAAACAAATGACATCCTAAATTTTATACTCCGTAGTAAGCGGCAAAATCACAAACATTCTTGGGGCCCCACCATAGGATAACCAATAAGAGATTATTTTCAATCTAGATCGTCTAAAACACTTTTGGACGGTTGAAATTGCGCAGAGCCGTGGATAAGTTTCTCTCTATATATTAAGACGCTGAATGGAACGAAGACCCTGTGCTGTGATCATTCCAACAAAAATCTTGAGCATCTGAAATCAATGGCACAATCAAGCAACCCGCCTTTAGTTAAACCAGTGGCAATCATCAACCCACAGTTCTGTGCTCCTCACACAGTAGACCTAACCATAGACAACGGTGAAGCCACCGCCACCGACGTCAACGGCAAGGTCATGCGCAAGTTTTTCATCCCCAAGGGTCGTCACATCGTCCTCGACGGCGCCAAAAACCCCTTCCTCACTCTCCAACATAAGGTGGGTTTTTTTGACCCATATATTTTGTTTTCCAAAATTTTTTCCCATGCACACGGATGTTTGGACACATATTGGGACAAGGATGTGGTCTCATCCGTTCGATGTGTGTGGATTTCATGTTCATTTTATGTCTCAAGACATTTGTTTTAGACAAGTGTCTGAATATCTGAGTTAGTAGCGATGTTTTCTCAATTTGAGAGGAAAATGAAAATTTTCTCAAAATACCTAAATCATTATTGTGACAAGGTCATGGGCGGCTTTACTAGTACTTTTGTTTGGTAAAAAATTGAGAAGATATATTAATAATTGTCTAGCAGCACTTACATAACGTATTTCATTACAAATATCTTGGACAAAGCCCTTTTTGTAATTCCCTCGATGTACCCTTTCGAGTTTATATAAAAGTTTAGTTTGCCAAGCAAAAAAAAAAAAAATCTTGGACAATGCCAAACTAATCATCTAACTATTGTGAAATGAGAAAAGCACAAGGCAGTTGATGTCTTGAAAGGTTCAACTAATCATCTACTATTGTAAAACGAGAAAAGCACAAGGCAGTCGATTACTTGAGGTGTTCAAAAAATGCAATAATTTTTTTTTTTTTTTTTTTTTGTAGTTTTCTCAGTATAGTTTGATTTCTCGTTGGTATATTGTCAATATAAGTGAGAATATACTTAAATTTGTGAGTAAGTAGATATTATGTGACAACAAAACAAGATAAATCATGCTCAAATTATTTTTAATCAAATAAAAACTTTATTTAAGATAGAGTTTTGCATCGTAATTTTTTTTTATTTTATGATTTTGAATGCTGAACCGAAATCCCAGAGCCGCCTGTACAAAGTCAGGGATTTGCAAAATGGAAATTAGTTTTTGATTGCCCTTGAAATTTGAAGTGGCCAGGAGCCCTTTCTTCGGGCCCTTGGGATGGTATCAAACAAAGAGGAGAAAAAGGAGAATGGTTTCTCACCAAATCTCGCCGAAGTGACGATAATTAAACAAAATAGTTTTTGATTCACTATTTTTCCTACTCTTCCTCATCACCCAAATGGCTGTTATGGTGTTCCACTCAGCAAGTCGTTGTGATTGATAATTTTTTCCAAATGGGTTTGACCCAATTGATTGATTAATTATGTAGTAATGAAATGGAAATTTTCAGACTGAACATAGGTGTTGCCAAGTATTCTTGGGAGATAGCAAAGATCTGCTCTTCAGTGTTGAGAAATCGACACATGATGTTTTCTTGGCTGGAAGCTATGTGTGTGATTTCAAGATTGAAGGCGAATGGGTGGACCATTCATGCATCATATCTCGCGTGCACGGAAATTCTGCAAAAATCATTGCCGAGGTAACTAATCAGATGAAACCCAGCTAAAATAAATCACGCTTTGAGTTCACGTACAAATTGTCAATTTTGTTTGGTTTAATTTGTAAAGGCTCTGATTTGAGTTGGTTTGCCACTTAGCGGACTATTATACGGAGATTTTCGACGTAAAACCTAGGATATATGTCTTGTAAGTATTTGAATTATTCAGTAACCATATGTCTGATAGGGATTTTTCTTGATGGATTTTGGTTTATGCAGAAGCACGAGAAGAACATAATGACTGTGTATCCGAACGTGGACTGTGCGTTCATAGTTGCACTTGTGGTGGTGCTTGAAGAGATCGATCCATGATGCTTGAAGAGATCCATGATGAAGGCCGGCACCATCACCTCAGGCCATAGCAGCTACACACCCCCCCGGCACCATCACCTCAGGCCATAGCAGCTACACCCCACCCCCCCAAGTTTTATCTTGTTTCTTTATAAACCTTCAATACAGCACCTCTTCATGAATAATAATAGAAACCGTGGTCGTTACATTTCTGCACCCAGCATCCTTCCATTTGCTGCTTGTTTTTTAATCTTACTTCAAGTTCCTTGGTTTTAGATGGGCTTATTAATCTTTTTGGTCCCCAAAATATTAATTTCGTCTCATTTTCGTCCTCAATCTAAACATTGCTGACATTTGGTCCCCAATATATTAATTTTGTACCAATCAAGTCCCCAACTCTAACACCGTGAGTCCCATCGGTCAAAATGAGGGGCATTCCCGTCATTTTGTCCACTGCCAATTTTCTGTCGCATGAAAAAAGTAAAAAAAGAAGAAAGAATAGAAAAGAGGTGGAAGGAGCAGATCGACGGGGTCGTCGAAGCGGTGGAGTATATTCGTACACATCTGTGGTGATATGCTTTTGATTTGGGTTTTGGCAAATTGTACACAATAATGAAATTCAGAGAATTTGTGGAATGCTACTCTTCTACGATAAACAACAGGGGCATAAATAGCCAATGTACAGAATACAGATCCTAAAGTTTAGGACTAATAAAGGAAAGGAAATATCTACAGAATAAATACAAGAATCCTAGTCTATCTTGTACAGCTAATAATGGAGAGAAATCAGGATGGATTATCCTTGTGTGTGATTTCGTAACACTCCCCCTCAAGTTGGTGCATAGATGTTGCTCATGCCCAACTTGTCGAGACAACTATGAAATGCTTGACTTGAAACTGCCTTGGTGAGCACATCAGCAAGTTGATCTTGAGATCGAACATATGGTACTTCAATGAGCTTTGCTTCAAGTTTTTCCTTGATAAAGTGCCTATCGACCTCAACATGTTTAGTTCGATCATGTTGCACTGGATTATGGGCAATGTCACATGCCGCCTTATTATCACAATATAATCTCATAGGACTGGTTGGTTCAATGCGCAAGTCTTGCATTAGATTTCTGATCCACAGTAATTCGCATACTCCTTTAGCCATTCCCCTGTATTCGGCCTCAGCACTAGATCGAGCTACTACCTCTTGTTTCTTACTTCGCCAAGTAACTAAATTCCCACCTACAAATGTGAAGTACCCAGACGTAGAACGTCTATCATCAATTGACCCAGCCCAATCAGCATCAGTATAACCTTCAATATCCAAGTTGCCTCCTTTTGTAAACATAATTCCCTTTCCAGGAGACGACTTTAAGTAGCGCAGGATACGAGTGACGGCATTCATATGTTCTTCGCTTGGAGAATGCATAAATTGACTAACGACACTTAGAGCATAAGCCAAATCAGGCCGAGTATGAGCAAGATACATTAACCTCCCCACTAGTCTCTGATAGCGCTCTTTGTTAGTAGGAACTTGATTTGGATACATTCCTAGTTTCAGATTTTCTTCCATAGGAGTGCTAACGGGACAACAAGCTGACATACCAGTTTCATTTAACAAATCCAAGGCATATTTTCGTTGAGACAAGAAAATACCTTTCTGTGATCTTAACACTTCAATTCCTAGGAAGTACTTCAACGGACCAAGATCCTTCATTTCAAACTCACGGGAAAGATGATCCTGCAATGCCTTCCTTTCCTCCAAATCATTTCCAGTCACTATCATATCGTCAACGTATACAATAAGAGCAGTAATCTTCTCTTTATTATGCTTCAAGAAGAGAGTATGGTCCGAGTTACTTTGCTTGTATCCAAATGCTTTCATAGAACTCGTAAACCTTCCAAACCATGCTCTAGGAGATTGCTTCAAACCATAAAGAGACTTTCTCAATTTGCAAACCTGTCTGCTTCCTTCAATCTGCATATTACATCCGGGAGGCAATTCCATATATACTTCTTCTTGGAGGTCTCCATGCAGAAACGCATTTTTCACATCAAACTGGTGCAATGACCAATCAAGATTCACAGCCAGAGATAGCAAAATACGAACAGTGTTAATTTTGGCCACTGGTGCAAATGTCTCCATATAATCAATTCCGTACGTTTGAGTATACCCTTTGGCGACAAGTCTGGCTTTGTATCGTTCAATTGTTCCATCAGCTTTGTATTTAATAGTGAAGACCCACCTGCATCCGACGGGTTTCTTTCCTTCAGGTAAATCACAAACTTCCCATGTCGAGTTCTTTTGGAGGGACTTCATTTCTTCGTTCATTGCTTCCTTCCACCTGGAGTCTCTCAAAGCCTCCTGCACACTATTAGGAATAGATACAACAGATAATTGATTCACAAATGATTCACATTCCTTTGATAGTCGATGGTAAGACACAAAATTACTCATGGGATACCTAGGTTTGGAATCAAGAACAGGTTCATAATTTTTTCTAGGTATTCCTCTTGTGACTCGATTAGGTAGCACTTTTAAATGGGGTTCAGAATTTATCTGAGACTCGGGAACGGGTTCAGAATTTACCTGAGACTCAGGAATGGAATCGGCCTGAGAGAACAATTGATCAAATGGTACAGATTGACAGGGGGAAGCCGGCAAGTTCACTTGTGGCGGTAGTACTAACTGTTCTGCTTCCATCTGATCCAATCTATTCCCATCTTCCAAGATGTGCTCATTCGCCTCAACTAGGCCTTCTCCACTGTCATCGTCACCAGTTCTATCCTCTAAAGTATCCAAAAAATGATCCAGAGTCTGCAATTCATTTCTACTCTCCCCCTGAAGTGGAGACTCAGGGGCAGGGTAATACATTTCATCCTCGTGAAAAACAACGTCAAGAGTGACATATTCCTTTCGAGAGGGGGGGTGGTAACACCTATAGCCTTTCTGATGTAAGGCATAGCCAACAAATACACATCGGAGTGCCCGGGGTTCCAACTTATGTCTCAAGGGTTTGTGATGATGCACAAAGGCGACACACCCAAACACTTTTGGTGGCAGATTGGGCACGGTAGGAGCACTTATAGCCTGATGAAGAGCATTAAACGGAGTATCGAATTGTAATGAACTGGAAGGTACACGATTGATGAGATAGGCTGCAGCGGTGATGGCATCGCCCCAATAACTAATGGGCATGTAAGCCCCAAATAAGGATGCACGCACCACTTCAAGAAGATGACGATTCTTACGCTCAGCAACCCCATTTTGCTGAGGGGAATCGGGGCAAGTCGTCTGATGAGTAAGGCCATGTAGATTCAGATAATTTTCCAAGATCTTATTAACAAATTCTCCACCGTTATCAGTGCGTAGAACCTGTATTTGAGATCGATATTGAGTGGCTATCATCTTGTGAAAATTTTGAAACAGAGAACTAACCTCATTTTTTGATTTCATCAAACAAACCCAAGTCATACGAGTATGATCATCGATAAATGAAACAAACCAACGTGCACCATTTCGAGAAGAAATCTTTGCTGGACCCCATACGTCTGAGTGAATAACCATAAACGGAACTGGACTCTTATTCATTCTTATTGGAAATGAAACACGATGGCTTTTAGCCAGTTCACAAATGTCACACTTAAATTCTGACACAACTAACTGTGAAAACAACTTGGGAAATAATTTCTTTAAATATCCAAAAGAAGCATGTCCTAAGCGCCTATGCCATAACCAAATTTCTGAATGTTGAGATTTCTTAGACCCTTCAACAGAGAAGACTTGAGCCAGCTGATTTGAACTTGTCGAGGTCAAATCAAGATAATAGAGCTTCCCCCTTCTAGTACCATAACCAATTGTCCTCCGAGTCCGAATGTCCTTAAAAACACAAAGGTTAGGCCAGAAAATCACAATACATTGCAAAGCGCAGGTTATTTGAGCAATAGACAACAAGTTATAGTTGAGGGAAGGTACGACCAAAAACAGAATTCAAATTCAAATCTTTTGTGAGAGAAATTGAACCTTCTCCAATCACGGGAGAGGGAGTACCATTGGCTGTGGAAACTATAGGTTGTTCAGATGGTTTCATAGAATGAATATTGTTAACATCAAAGGTCATGTGATCTGTAGCACCAGAATCAATTATCCATGTACTACTACTATTAGGTGCAGAGGTATGTAGAGCCTTACCAAGGTTACCTGATGTAGCAATCAAAGATGCGAGCTCCTTAGGAGTGGTGTTGGAAGGCTCGGCTATAGCTACAGTGGCATGGTGATTTGACTTTGAATTCCGCTTGCTTCGTGCCTTGGCCGGATCCCACCATTCTGGATACCCAATCAACTCATAGCATCGTGACTTAGTATGTCCAGTTTCACCACAATGAGTACACAAGCGCTCTGGTCGTGCAACCCCCATTTCATAGCTTCGGTTTTGTGATCCAGATGACCGAGTTTGGTCAGTAGGATGTCCAGTTTCACCAAATGCTCGTTCTTGTTTCGAATTGGTTTGCCATTGTTGAGACTTAGTCTGGCGAGTCAGCATGGCAGATGACTCCGGTTGATTGAATTCTCCATTCAACATCTTTCGGTGATTAGCATCACGACGCACATATGCATAAGTTTCTTCAAAATCCAGAGCCGGATCCTTCCTAAGAACCTCTCCTCGGAGTTGTTCAAATTCTGCATCAAGTCCATTTAGGAAAATATGCACCCGCAATCGCTCAACCGATTTGCGATATGCAATAACATCATCGGGATCTTTCATTACGATTTTATCACGATGGTCCAGCTCTTGGAAGATTTCTATGAGATCACCATAATAGATTGAGAGAGGGCGACCATCCTGCTTGGTGGAAAAAGCGCGTTGATTGAGTGCAAATATTTGTGATTCATCCGATCCATCATAGAAAGCTTTGGCAAGAGCGTTCCAGATTTCACGTGCAGTGCGCAAACGAAGATAGCGCTTCATAATCTCTGGCGACATTGACGTCAGTAACCATCTCTTCACTTTTTGATTTTCTGCATACCACTTCGCATAAGAAGCATCAGTTTCATCCGGCTGGGGTGTTTTACCAATAATATACTCAAGCTTCTCATTTTCAGCAATCTGCATCTCCAAGATCTGGGACCATACATCATAGTTGGATTCGGTAAGGGTGATGCCAGCTTTGAAACCAGAGTTTCCTGGTTGAATATGTATAATTGGGGTAGATGATTCAGGTTTAGATGATTCGGTTTTTTCAGTGGTCATGGTTGTGATAAACAGATAAGGATTCAGACGATGGTAATATAGGAGGGGTGATACGCGTTGGGCTCTGATACCATGTACACAATAATGAAATTCAGAGAATTTGTGGAATGCTACTCTTCTACGATAAACAACAGGGGCATAAATAGCCAATGTACAGAATACAGATCCTAAAGTTTAGGACTAATAAAGGAAAGGAAATATCTACAGAATAAATACAAGAATCCTAGTCTATCTTGTACAGCTAATAATGGAGAGAAATCAGGATGGATTATCCTTGTGTGTGATTTCGTAACACAAATTATTTTGTTTTTGTTTTTGTCCTGGTGAGGAAACAGAGTAAATTTTGGGGATCTCTCGAGTCTTGAAACTTGTTTTGATTTTGGCTCGATTCAAGTGGAATAATCTTAAGCTCGATTCAAAAAGCATGTGGGGTTATTCTTTTCCAGCCATGGCCGCTGCCGTGGCTTTTTTTCAACTGAAAAAAAAAAAACCATGGCCGATTCAAGTGAAAAATTCTTTTCCGGCCATAGCCACCACCGTGTTTTTTTTTTTTTTGGAGTGGTTTTGAGGTGTGGTGGCGAGTTTCTCAGTACAACAGTACAAATAGGGGACGAGGAGGGAAAGAGGATAGGGGAAGAGAAAGAAGATAGGAGGGAGGAGGACGGTGCGGGCAGCCGGCGACCATGGAGGCGGCGGCCATTACTGCCGCCGCAAAACATGCTCTTTTCTTCTCTCTTTGGGGACCAAAAAGCTTAATAAGCCGTTTTTAGATGAATCCAAGTTTCTAACTCCTAACATACACAGGTACAAATTGAGATTAATTTCACCCTAGAAGATATAGCACCCAAAGAGGACATCCAAAATGAGCAGGAGATTGGTTAACAATCACTAATTCTTACGTTTAGTG
>JAOTQK010048572.1:0-14939 GCA_025642025.1 Rhododendron ferrugineum | reverse complement strand
GAGAGAGAGAGAGAGAGAGAGAGAGAGAGAGAGAGAGAGAGAGAGAGAGAGAGAGAGAGGATATGTTAAGGTTCTTGTGCAAATTTTTTTCGATAACTCTAAAGAATGTAAACATGTAATAACCCAAATTCTAAAGAATGTAAACATGTAATAACCGAGTCCGGCTCCTCTCCAATCCTCTTAAAATTGGAAGATCCTCCAATCTTATTGATAACTAGTGCTAGCCTGTGCCTACGGCACTACGTATTCCGATTGGAAGGGGATGACAGTTGTGTGATTTAGGTGAAAACTATAGGCACTTAACCGATAAGTGGGAGGATACATTGCAGCCTTTGGATCAAATGAATCTAAGCCGTTTCAACAACTTATCCCCACACCCTTCTGTTTTATAATAGAGATGTGACACGTGGAGACCATTGCATCCAACGGTCAAGAATAAAATATTTTCTTCATACGAAAAACACCTGATAACTTTCTTTCTCTTCTTTCCATCTACCACCAACATCACCGGACCACTGTCAATCTCTCCCCTTCTTCCCTCAGCCGACAGCCATCACCATTAATGGCTACTGCGCTCTCTAACCCCTCCCTTACCCATTCTTGTAGCTTATCTAATTCGTCCCCCTCCACAGACCTAGACTAATATGAAAAACCCAAACCACCATTAGACCCGTCAAAAAAAAAATTCCGATAAGTCAGGCCCATCAAATTTGCTATGAACATCTCTTG
This sequence comes from Rhododendron ferrugineum, assembly GCA_025642025.1. Lineage (NCBI taxonomy): Eukaryota > Viridiplantae > Streptophyta > Magnoliopsida > Ericales > Ericaceae > Rhododendron > Rhododendron ferrugineum. The sequence continues at coordinate 14,210 of JAOTQK010048572.1, read as the reverse complement.
AATTTTTGAAATATAGGAGGAGAGGTTTGTTTCCTTCTCCATCTCCTTCCACTTCTATTTCTCGTTTCTTCTCCGAAACTTAACTAATCCCTAATCCAACTTTAATTGCTAGGATTTCAAGTTGTTTTATCAAACGTGATTAAAGAACCAGCTAAGTAATGGAGTTCGGCAAACAATCCGGCAACGAAATACTATCCTGTTTTGAAAGGCTGATTTTGAGGGATAGAGAGAGGATTGTTATTTTGCGTGCTCACTCCTATGGCTTTTTAGGTGTAGTGTTAAATCCAGCCGTTGAATCAAGATTGGAGGATCCTCTAATTTTAGGAGGATTGGAGAGGAGCCGGACTCGTAATAACCCAAACAAGATGATGAAGCGATTTCGTCTGCCCAATGTATCTTTGTTGGCAAGCTGTAAAGACAAGGGATGCAAAACGTACAGAAATTAAGGGATCCAGTAGAATGATCCAAGGAGTTGATTGAGGGATCTTATACCATGGTAAAAGGGATTGATCTGAGGAGCACAAAATCAGGGCACAAACTAATTGCACTTTCTATATATGTACAAGATGATTAATTGCAGATTCCTAAGGTGCATGAAGATTCGAAATGCCCAACTTGCTGAGAAGATAATTAAAGAAATTGTTCTTTCCCAAGTGCTTCGGTGAAGATGTCGGCAAGCTGGTTGCTGGTTGAAATATGAGATGTCGCCGAAATCCCAGAAGCTATTTTTTTCTAGAATGAGATGGCAATCGATCTTGATATGCTTTGTGCGCTCATGAAGAACGAGGTTGGCAGCAATGTGGAGGGCAGCTTGATTATCGCAAAATAAGTGCATGGGCAGCAGATGTGGTATGCCAAGAACTCGAAGGAGAGACTTTAGGCCATGTTCTGGGTTTTTAAAAAATAAGTACTACAGTTTTTAAATTTAAAAATAATGTATTTACGAAAATAATTTTTTAATTTTTTTTTGCGTTCAAAAATAAAAAAAGATTCATATTGCACAAAAAATTATGTCAGTAAGTCCATTATTTTTAAGCAATCGCCATCATAGTCAGAAACTTATTGCTTTCTTTCTTTTTTTTTTTTTTTTATCAGAAGGAACTTTTCATTACTGAGAAAATCCCATAAGGGGTAGAAGAACCGGATCCAGAGCCCTCGGTTGAGTAGAGACCTCAACTTACGGGTTATCCAAAAGGACCGGGAGAACAAGATCCAAACGGACCGATTGAACAAGCCCTCAAGGGGCGATAAATCCGCGCAGGGACAAAAAAATAAACTGACAAAGCAAACGACCACTCGAAATCCGCTAATCAGACGCCACTGATCGCCGCAAGCTGCAAATCTCGCCAACGAATTCCAAAGAAATACGTTGGCGGCAAAAGACACAGATTTGTAACTGCGAGAGGACCAAGGAAACGCTAACGCATAGAGAGGTCTGTCCTGCACAAGGAAACGCTAACGCAAAAGACACTTATTGCTTTCTCATGCCCACTTTGCTAATCCCTTTGGGTTTACCAACCTCTCTCTTTCTCTTTCCTTTTTGTCCAATTCCATTTTTTAAACGAATTTTTTTATTAAAAAAGCCAAAAGATGAACCAATAACCTAGTTTTTAAAAAAAAAAAAAAAAAAAAACTGGTGAATACCATATATCAATGACATAAGGTATTATAGAAATCATCAAAAGATAAAGGAATGAACCAAAACTACCAAAACCTAAACACAAGCATCTACTCGAAATGCAGGCCCGGCAAAACATCGGTACTTAAGAACTAGTTGCAGAAAAGGTAATAGAGAATCCTAGAACACCCATCTCAAACCCTAGAAAACACATGAAATTTGGAGCATGGATTTGCCATCCCAAGAAGCCACACCGGCGTGTTCAAGACTCTTCGACCTGATACATAGGCTTGCAACCACAAACACGGGACGCTACTCCAAGGCAAACCCCCGTTGACACAGTGGGCTCTAGCCGCAAGAAGCAAAACACTAGCAAGCTGCCAAACAACCAAACTGGCGAATCCTCGCGGCCACGACAGGTAGGATGTAGTCCGAGAAGCACAAATAACTGGGAACCAAACACGCAGCAGCTAAAACTATTAAATTATTTACCCACCATCACAATCCACCGGATCTGGGGAAACTGGACCGAGACTCACCGAACGGGGAGAAATCAGTCGGTAAACTCCACAATGGGAGAAAACTAACAGAAAAAGAAAACAAAAACTAACTACGATTCACCACAAAGCCCTACTTATTACCATCCAACCTGAGACGAGAAGAGCACGGCTGCCTCTGAACCACCACGAACCAGCTCCGGGTTTGCTAAGGAAGACACCACATCACACGAGCCGCCGGGCTGGACTGCGTCGCCGGCGCCGGGGCTGAAGCTACGAAGCTAGAAAGGGTGTGAATCTGCATATTCGAGTCCTATGGCGTCGAGAGGAGGAGCAAACATGGCGTTGTATCAAATTAATTGCTTTCACTAAGGAGCAAACAAGATTTGATGAAGCAAATGAAATTACATCAACAACAACTAGTAAAATTACATCGACAAAAACATACGGGATTGAATGCAGCACAACAACTTCGATAATATTGCAAGTGAAATTACATCGATCAACAACAATTAGTGATCACCAAATAAAATTCTTAAGACACATAACTAATTTGATACAACGCCATATTTGCTCAATATGTCCGCACATTTTGAAAACCACAGGTAAGTTATGTGCTCAGTTTTGAATCATGAGGGGGGTATCCGCACATGGCGATAACCACAGGGGGTGAAAGTAGTCTTTGCTCCATAACTAAACATAGAGGTGCGCAGAAAGTCGAGGCTCAACGACGACAACGATTGGGATCTTCCTATGCGTAGTCAGTCCAAATTCTTCCTCCATCTCCACGTCTTCCGGCTTCACATTATCAGGTAATTTCCAACTAAATCCATGTAGCAAGTTAGCTAAGGTCGAGTGGATCAACATTAGTCCAAGCCGGTAGCCAGGGCACATCCTTCGGCCTGAACCAAAAGGCAATAGCTCAAAATGGTGCCCTGTCACATCAATATTTTTCCCAAAAAAGCGCTCTGGTAGGAACTTTTCCGATGCCTCCCAATATCTAGGATCTCTGCCTATACTCCATGTGTTTACAAACACAGTTGTTCCTTTGCGAATATGGTAACCCGCAATTTTGCAATCTTCGGTCGAAAAATGGGGTGAGAGGAGTGTACCAACCGGGTGAACCCTCATAGTCTCCTTCACTATTGCACCAATGTAGGGAAGGTTTGGGATGTCATCCTCTTCCACCCACCTATCTCTTCCAATGACTCTGTCTAGCTCTTCTGTTGCCTTCCGGAGGAGTCGTGGTTGTTTTAGGAGCTCAGATATTGCCCATTCCACTGTCATTGCTGATGTATCCGTTCCGCCAAGTATTGGGTCCTGAAGTTAGTGAAGAAAGCAAGAGATTGTCAACCGATGAGAGATGGTTACGAATGTTGCAAAACATGGTGTTGGGGAGTGCAATTTTGTCCCCTCTAAAAAAATGGAGAACATTATTGTCTCTGTGGGACACATACCAAGCCTCACTATGATTATCTAGTCTGTTTATTTGATAAGAGTTTGTTTTTTCAGCTACTCTTTGAAAAACCAACTAAATTGAGCATCATCGAAAGCATTCAATTTTTGATATGAAATTCAAGAATATAGTTCTGAATCAAAACAATGATCAAAAGCACTCAATTTTTTTTTATACGAAATTGAGTTGATTTTTCACAAGATTAAATTTAAAAAATATACATTCTGAAAAAATAAATGGGTTTAATCATGAAAGTAGGGCATGGTATTTTGTTCACATAGAGTGAGTAATGTTCATCTATAGTACTTTATAAGTGGGTGAACAAAATTGCATTCAATTCAAGGTTTTAAAAAACAATTTTGGGAAATATAATGGTATCGGTCGTCGTGAAATGGTGTCGGGAGTATCGAACGATACGTCACGGGAATCAGTTGTAGCGATCTTGAATTTTCAATAATTATCTTGGACCAAAAAAATAGTATATACTTAATTTTCTAAATCATCCATATCGTTGAGTATCAGTCGTGAACCAGTGCGCGAATCGGAAACGGATCGATACATAACAGGAATCGTTCGATACTCATGTGATTTTTCATCTTAACGGTATAACGGTCAAAACCAATGATTTCAATTACTGATATACTTGAACTAGGCTTCAATGATTAAGAGAGCAATAAAAAAGTACCTGTAATAAGCCCTTGACACCATCACTATTTAGCTTAACCTCAAGATTTGGATCATCAGCCAGTTGCAAAACAACATCCACCATATCCTTAGCTACAAAATTATCCTTATTAGCTTCCCTCTTTGCCTTGTGATCAGCTATCACATGATCATGAAACCTGTCAAATTTCTTGTGCAGAGCCTTCATCCTCTTCACATAACCCTGCAAATCCAAGAAACTAAGCCATGGTATCCAATCCCCAATATTGAACACCCCTCCAAGCAAAAACCACTCGTCCACCATCTCCTTAAGTTCTTCAAGCTTCACTCTCGAAGAAGACCGATCCGATTCGGATTCGCTGAAGTACTTTTCTCCCAACGCCATTCGGCTTACATTCGTCAACGTGAAACGGGTCAATTCTTCCCTGATTACGGTTTCCCTTCCCGAGAGGGCATAGAGGCGTGACATCAAAGCGCGCCTTTCCTCCACACGAATGTACTCGTAGGAGCCGATTCGCTTTGTGCTGAAAAGCTCGTTGAGGTAGAGTCTCCTAGCTAGACGCCAGTGGGGGCCGTTAGGAGCCCATGCCATGTCGGAGTAGTTGTAACTTGTGTATTTGCCGGCTGCAAGTGCGGGCCGAGAAGCGAAGGTTTGGTCGTGTGTTTGTAAGATTTCCTTGGCCATTTCGGGAGAAGAGACGACCACGATGGGGAACGAGCCGAATTTGAGTTGCATTATTTCGCCGTATTTTTGGGATAAGTAGTGGAAGGATTGGTGGGGAATTGAACCTACCAAGTTTAAGTTGCCTATGATTGGCCATGGCTTGGGGCCAGGCGGATATTTTTGTTCGCGGCGGCGGCCGAGGGTGGTGGTTAGGTAATGGAAAAGGGCAATTAAAGCTAGCCATGTTAAGGCTTGAACAACACAAGTAGGGGCCTCCATTGGGAGTTGATGATGGTAGTGGATAGGGTGGTGATCAAAGTTTGGAGACCTTATGGAATTTAGGGTGGTGCACGTGTTTTGCGCGGAGTTTGTCAATATAAAGGATTTGCCCCCTCCCCCATTTTTATAAGTCAGGTGTCCAAGTCAGCTTACGCGCACTTCAATTAATTCTGGGATTGATTCCACCGTCTACTTGCGGAAGTCCCAATTAAAACCAGTGAAAATTAAGCCTCTGTAAGAATTTTTCGAAGAGCAGACTTTTCAAGTCCATAAAAGACATGAGAATGATTGAATTTGGTGGCCCTCAGACTTCCCTTGTATTGGGAGTTCGTTCAATACATCGACTCGCCACTGCGTGCTCAAGGCCCAATTTGTATGGGAGTAACGGCAAAGAGTCTACCACATTACTTGGGTCAATATACATTGAATGACCCATATCCACTTAAAAGGCTAAGCCTGGTGAGCCATCGAATTGTATATTAAGGTCCAACTCTTTTTCTATTTATCCGATGTGAGACTCAACGTTCACACATGTTCTAACACCTTGCATACTGCCTCTATCTAGCTCTTCTTGCCTTCGAATGCTTGTCAGCTTGCTTCACCCCCTAACTTGTTGTACTTCTCCTAATCTTAACGTACGAATGACATAAGTTAGACATAAAATGTAAAACTTGAAACACTTTGGAATGATATTTTAGGCGCTCTACATTTCTTTTGGTGTCAAGGTTTGTGTATGTGTTTTCATACCTCCAATGTGTAGAATCTACAATGAGACTCAAAGAACGGGGAAAGAAGAAGAGTTACTTACAAACAATAAGAAGCGTTTTATACCAGATTCAACCTGCAATCAAAACCCATACTCTTGATACTCTCTCAACACCAATCATTCGTCACCCTTGTTCTATCTCTCTTTTCAATGCCCAAGAAAACATAAATGAGCTAACAAAGCCTGCCTTTTCTCTTGTTCATTGATTTTTCTCTCCTTACAGCTTCCTCTGTCTAACAATCTCATTACCTAACAATCTCCAAACATACACTTTCTTTCTTCCTTTCTCTCCTTTTCAGCTTCTCTTTTATCCTCGTTCCTTTTTCCCCCTGGTCTAGCACTGATCCATCTCCAAATAGTCCATAAAATGTTGCTATTCCAAGACAAACAAAATAAAAACCCGGCCACATCACTCTTGTTGTACAGGTTAAGTTTCGTATTCAATATTTGAGTGCAAATGTTAACAACCGACAAATTTCTTTTGTAATTGGAATATATTTGGGGAAGTTGAGGGGTCATATGTATTACTAACGTCTTGGTATTATGAACATAGAGTATACGTAACTCGTGATTTTGGTGAAATGACATCAGGTCTATTGATCTTCTTGTACGGAAAGACAACTTGTTAGGGAACCGAAATCCTGTTGAGGTGATTTAAAAACTTAATTTGCAAAAGTTAAATGAGGATTGGTATACCAAATTGGGCTAGACTACTTGTTTCTTTTGTTAATGGGTACAAGAAACCGAGTACTGAGACTTCTAAACCAGGCTTATTTCAGACTTCAACTTTTACCTGGAGGTCTGGAGAAAGCTACAATCGATAGAATTTCGCAAATCCTCCCCTTCCCTGAAAGGAAGAGCGTGAAATTCTTTTTTCTGTACGTAAGGACCAAGAGATTAGATCCATCCATAAGAAGAATGATTGGTATAAATAACTCACTTCTTGGTCTTCAACCCCCTCAGTCACTATGAACGCCCCCGATTAGTGCAATGGTACGTATGTGTCTATTTATCTATCTTTTGACTCTAAATGAAAGAAGGTTTGAAAAAGGATCTTAGAGATAACTCTTGAGCTTGCTCACAGGCCTAGATTTCCCTAGAATGGAATGGAACTTTTAAGCAGGTTGAAACCTGAGTCCAAAATGACAAGCGCGCGGGCACGTTTGCACAGTACTCCATGCACTAATTTGGCAACGGCAGATTCTCATGTCAACCTGACTCATACTAAAGATCAGACAAACAACTTCATTTGAGGCTCTGTTCTTGTAAACTTACAAGTATGAAACTTATTTTGGTATTTTTACTTTTCGTAGCTTTTTGTCGTAATTTTTGGAGTTAATCATTTGTCTTGGAGAGACGAATTAGAAAAGTATAAAAATATGGACCGATGTTGAAAAAATTCAAATAAGATGGCACTTTAACTAAATAAAACAAATGTTTAATACATTTTCCGTCTTTAGTGAATTTTTTTTTTGCTTTCGGTCATAATTTTGTATTTTTAAGACCCTCCTCTCGTCGAGATAGACGATTAATCCAAAAGATATCACGTGAATCTAACAAAAATTCAGAAAAACGAACAAAACACACAACACAAATAAGAAAATTATGTTTACAAGAGCGGAGCCTAAATATAGAGGTGAGCAGAAAGTCGAGGCTCAACGACAGCAACAATTGGGTTCTTCCGATGCGTAGTCAGTCCATATTCTTCCTCCATGTCTACATCTTCGGGCTTCACATTATCAGGTAATTCCCACTTAAATCCATGTACCAAGTTAGCCAAGGTCGACTGGACCAACATTAGTCCAAGCCGGTAACCAGGGCACATCCTTCGGCCCGAACCGAAAGGCAATAGCTCAAAATGGTGCCCTGTCACCTCAATATTTTTCCCGAAAAACCACTCTGGTTGGAACTCTTCTGGTGCCTCCCAATATCTTGGATCTCTGCCTATACTCCATATGTTTACAATTACATTTGTTCCTTTGGGGATATCGTAACCGGCGATTTTGCAATCTTCGGTCGATAAATGGGGCGCGAGGAGCGTACCAACCGGGTGAACCCTCGAAGTCTCCTTAACTATTGCACCAATGTTGGGAAGGTTTGGGATGTCATCCTCTTCCACCCACCTATCTCTTCCAATGACTCTGTCTAGCTCTTCTGTTGCTTTTCGGGGGAGTTGTGGTTGTTTTAGGAGCTCAAATATTGTTCATTCCACTGTCATTGCTGATGTATCTGTTCCGCCAACTATTGGGTCCTGAAGTTAGTGAAAAAAGCAAGAGATTCTCAATCGATGAGATGGAGATGATTATGAACGTTGCAAAACATGGTTTGAGAAGTGCAATTTTGTCCATTCTCAAAAATGGAACTCCCTCCGTCCTTTCTTTGGAGTCTAGTATTTCATTTTGAGTTGTCCCTTAATAAGTGTCCAATTTGTAATAGTGGGTAAAAATTGTTGTATTTTCTATTTTGTCCCTAAAAGTAATTTCCATTTTGCAGAGTTAGTGAGTAAAAATGTAATGATAATGTCTCCATAGAGGGTAGTTAAGTAGGAAAAGTAAATGTAAAAGTTGATGTGATAGGTATAATAATAATGTCTCCTTAATATTTACCCAAAAAAAATAATGTCTCCTTAATAAATTGGAGGTAAGAAACTGGACACTTAAAAAGGGACGGAGGAAGTAAACATTATCGTCTTTGTAAAGCACATACCGAACCTCGCTATGATTATCTAGTCTGTTTAATTGATAGAGTTTGTTTTTTCAGCTACTCTTTCAAAAAAACAACTGAATTGAACATAAGTAAGTACTTGATCGAAAGCATTAAATTTTTGATATGGAATTCAACAATATAGTTCTGAATCAAAACTATTATCAAAAGCGCTCAAATTTTTTTTATATGAAATTGAATTGATTTTTTCGCAAGATTAAAGTAAAAGAATAAACGCTTTGAAAAAATAAATGGGTTTAATCATGAAAGTTGGGCATGGTATTGTCTTCACATAGAGTGAGTACTATTCATCCATATTTATAAACTAGTAATTGCCAGTGACTTTAAGCAATACTTTCAAAACATAGTCTAAATGAATTATCAAACCTCATTTTTTCGAAGGTTTTTTTTGGATACAACAGTTCTTTTTAATGTCATCTGAAATGAGGTGAGTCTCGGATATACATATGGTCCCACCTCATGAAACTCTAAATCATCTAAATCAACAGCTCAAGTTGTATTGAACAACAATTTTGTTCTCTTACCTATTAGTTAAAAAGAAAAAGAATTTGACGCGAAGAATTGTTATTGTCCGCAAAATATTACTCCTGGCCGCGAAGAATTATTGTTGGCCTCAAAAAATTACTCCTGACCGCTACAAATTACACTTGGCCGCATTGAATTGCACTTGGTTGCAAAGAATTACGAGACCATAAAGTAATTCGATGCGGCCAAGTGCAATCCTATGCGTCCAAGAGTAATTATGCTCGGCTAGGAGTAATTCTTCGCGGCTAAGTGCAATTTGATGCGGCCAAGTGCAATTCGATGCGGCTAAAAGTAATTCGATGTGGCCAAGTGCAATTCAATGCGGCCATGAGTAATTCTCGGCCAAAAGTAATTCTTTGCGGCCAAATTTAATTCATTGCGGCCAGGAGTAATTTTTTGCGGCTAAGAGTAATTCTTTGCGGTCAAAAGTAATTCTATGTGAACTTCTAATCTCGGCCATTGGCTTCAATGATTGAGATGGAGTGTCATTTTTTGTGTCTCCGGAATGCTCCCATATATATATATATATATATATTCTTCAAATTAGCACATAATTTGAAAAGTTTTGGTATTCTTCTCTTTTCTTTTTTGAAAAATCACAGAGACATTAATGTATAGTTATTAGGAGTAAATAAACCCACACAACAATTGTGTAATATGTGCAAAAAGTGTGAGCACTTTACTGAAAGGAGGAGAATGTGCCTAAACCACTGGATCAAAGTAATCATCCATTGCAACAACTTATTTTTTGTTAAGTATGGATGGGCCCTACACCCTTATGTTATATACTATAGAAACTAAGTTAAATAAGAAAATTAACTCCAATGCGGAAACACAGGCACATGTATATTTACGTTGATTTTCAACTTTCAACCCGATGAAGGCGAAGATGAAACTACGACTTAGAATCAAGATGCAACAAAATCAATACATTTGCTGCCACCAACATATTGCAATGAATCAAATAACCAAATATATAATTAATCAATTTTTTCCCCTCAATCACTCAACCAACTAAACATTTAACAATCTGAATACATTTTAAAAAATTTATGTGTGAGAGAGGAAGCAGTTTTGGATTCATAATTGGAATCCATTTTGGAATTAATGTGTGAGGGAGAGAGAGACAACCCTAAATCACGGTAATCGTTTTTGATTGATAACTGTTAGGAAAATTCGAAAATAAGGATTTTGAATAAGATTAGAAAACATTAGTTTTAGTTTTTCTTTCATCATTCTTCCAAATATTCATTCTTTCAAAGTATATTTCTAGTCTTGCTACCAGTAAATCTCAGCTATAGAAAAAATGTGTACAAATCCGATGGTCCAAAATATAGAGAATTCAAAAATCGCTGCTCCATATTATATAGATGGGTAAACAAAATTGTATTCAATTCAAGGTTTTGAAAAACTGTTTCGGGAAACATAACCATATCGGTCGTCGTGTAATGGTGTCGGGAGTATCGAACAATATGTAACGGGAATCAGTTGTAGCGATCGTGGATTTTCAATAAATTATCTTGGACCCAAATATATATTAATTGTTTAAATCATCCATATCATTGAGTATCAGCCGTGAACCAGTCCGCAAATCAGAAATAGACCGATCGATCCGTAACAGGAATGATGAAGTAGTTTTTGGTCACCTCCAGAGATGGGGTTCCTCAACCGTCCATCTGATCCTCCAGGGGATGAAGCAGCTACCGGCCGGCTCGATTTAAGACCTGCAATACAGAACGAAAAAGCTATGGGCACCGGCGTGGCTGTCGCCATCACCCCTCCGATGCCTAAGTCAATCGATCTGCTTTAGAAGAGAGTATGGACTGAGTATGAGTTCTGTACTATTGCATTGCGTACCTTTGTGTTATGGAGGTGTGATATTTATATAGGCATCTTGGGAGGAGTCCCTTAGGACTGGGACTCTTAAGTCTCATCCGCTCATGGCGGGTATAGATAGGTGTTTGGAGTGTCCTCCTCACCTTAGGACTCCCATGACTTTTATCAGGTTTGAGGAGTCCTTTTACCTTTGGACTCTGCAATTGTTATCAAGATTAAGAGTCTTCATGGTGGACGAATCTCTGTGGTTATCCTCTAAGACTCGCGGCCTAATCTCTTTGGACGAGATAAGGTCCTGGTTGTTTTATGAGTCTCATAGACTGTACAAACTTCTGTCGTGGCGTATTTTATAAGTCTCTGGCTGCAGGTTTGCCATCCTTGCCGAGCTCACCTGGTGAGCTGAGCTCGGTATTCTTCTATGAGCTGTGCTCGTGAGCTAGCCTCCATCCTTGAGCTGGTTTAGTAGAGGCTAGCTCTTATAGGCTAGATCCCATGTTCTTGAGACTCTAGCTTGAGCCCTTAGGGCTATGCTCGTGAGCTCTTTGGTTTTGGCTGACCTCGGGATGACCTTTGCCCTTGGGCTGGTCCACTGAGCTCAGCTCTTCAAGCTAAGCTCAGCATCACTAGGTCCCCTACATGGCCCTTCGTGTTATGCTGGGCTTCCTGGTCTGGGCTGACCTTGGGAGGTTATTTTATACTTATCAGTAACTCCCCTGTTTCCGAGTAAGAACATAAGTGAAGATAAGGAAACATTATTTGCTTTGGAATTGACGACTATGCCTGCCTATCCTGTGTATCAAGTGTGATTTTCATCAGGTTGCGGTGTATATAGCCATTGTTTAATTCAGGGGAATTTTTGTGGACCCTTAGTCCTATGATCATGTTGCCGTTGTTTGACTTTATTGAACAGCTTCGCTGTCCGGCCTTGCTGAATAGCAACCCGACGAGAATGTTCTGGGGGCTAAACAGAGCGAGCGCGCCCTTTTACTTTGATCTACACCCATCTTTGGTAGTTGTTTCAACCATGGGGTATCTGCTTGTAGCAGAGCAAAGGAAAATATATTGTCTATCGATGATTGAGGGAGACAAGCTTTGGTAAAGCCAGCTCTTGTTATAGAGCTTTACGTTGGCTTAGTCCTTTGTTACTTCCCTTAGGAATACCTTGGAATAGCTTAGATATGAGGGTACTAATATATTTCAAGTACTCCCCAATCCTTTGAGCGTGGAGTTGTTGAAAAACAACTTGGTACTTGTGAGTTTGTGTCCTCTTAGGACTGATCTTGTGTTGACATTTTGCCTTAAAGTTTGGCACATCAATAGTTTTTCGGCCGAGTGGGCTTGTAGGCCACTTCCCTCAGACTTTTAGCCCATTGGGACTCTTTAATACTCATTTAGTAAGCCATGGTGCGAGTGGCTCATGGGCCACTTTTTGAATACTATAGTCTGGGGCTCCTTGAGCTCTGACTCTTCAAGGCTCTCTTGATAAGCCCTGGGGGAGTGGCTCAGGATTGCTGAGCGTCAATGCTTGGCTTAGCGTGGTTATTTAGCCGAACGGGGCCGTAGCATTATTTAGTTCTTCTCACCACAACGAACCAAGTTTTACTTGACTTCACTTCAGTTGATATAAGATTTCACCCAAAACCAATTTTGATACTCTAATATCCCGCCAAGCAGATACACGCATTCAAATATCTCCTTTCTTCTTTTGTTGCCCATCCATTCCAGCATTTCTGTCCGAGCTACAACCTCCTATTCCTATCCGAACAAAATAGAACTGCACCAATTTTTAAATTGTCTTCCTTACTTGTAAATTCAATTCCCTGTATCATATTCAATTCCCCAGTATTGCTAATTGGAACAAATATGTGTGGCCCGAGATCTCTGGTTCGAGCTCCTCTTCGTGGATCTGATGAGTGGTGAGTGGCCCTAGCCTTCAACCCTTGCCTGCAAAGGAAGCAAACACTAGAGACTTGGCCGGAGAAGCTCCGGTAAGGCGCTCCGGCGAGAGGATGAGTATGGGCTCAGAGGCAAGACAGAAAGCACAAGGGTTTTGTATGAGAGTGTGTGTACGTACTTTTAGGGTTGCTATCCTTTGGTATTTATAGAGCTTTCTTTACTTGCCCTCCAAGTATGCGCTTGTGCCAGGCACGTGCCTGCCGACGTTAGGTGACGTCACGGATAAGGTTGGATAACCGTTCTGGGGTGAGCTGGCACCTCACGTGCCCTCATGATTGCCTTCGTGTAACAAACTCCAGTGATGTCATGCTACCTCACGTGCCCTCATAATTAGTATCATTTTCATTAGGAATCGTAAAGATACGGTACATCTCGTAATTTTTCAGTAGTTTTTTTTTTTTAATCCGAAATTCATTTCATTAACAGCCATAAACGGCTAAACAACGAATCCATCCGAGTACAATGTAAGGGAAACGTACAGCAGACCATCACAGAAAAATAACAAGGAAAACCGGTGATAAAGGGGCTACGACACAGCCGTCACAAAAACTAGACCTGAGCACGACTCATCGCCTCAAACAGTCGGGACATGAGGGGCCAACCATCTATCACCTAGCTGCCCTGGCCTGAAACACGATCCCAAACAGAGATAAACAAAATCGAACCGATGGAAACAGGAGCACACTACAAAATAGAGAAACAAAACGCAGCCACCGTGGAAAACCTTCACTGATGCACGCCGGCCAAGCCCCGTTCGAGAGAAGACCACCCACTGCCGACGATGGAGGTGCCGACTGGATCCCGAACCAAACCAGTGGAGAAAAGACATCTCCGGCAAGGGCTGACACGAGTAGGCTACGGGCACGGAGGGACGAAGGAGAAATCCGCTACTGGGCTACGACCTCCGATCGAACTGGCCCACAGTGCCGATGACTGTGAATCTCCCCTGCGAAGATACTCCCCACAGCTAAAAACTAGAACACCGGGCACCAGGGCCATGTAAAATCTATCATGGTGTTAAATAATTAGCGACCCATTAATCCAAGAACTAGAACTATCATGTTCTCACAACTGTAACATAACGCATAAAATAAACATACGATGGAGCGTACCTGAATCCATTGCCATTAGTTTCTTGATCCGAGAATCTGTGGGGCTCTGATCTGGAATCACTCGATCCTTTGTGGAGATGGTTAGAGATCTGTCTTTGATTCACCCCTTATCCC
>JAOTQK010048525.1:0-14954 GCA_025642025.1 Rhododendron ferrugineum | reverse complement strand
TGTGCTTGCATGAATGATATTAGACCATCGATGTGTCATTGCATTTCTATTACGGTAGAGTGGCGTAGAGTTGTTAATTCATGTGGAAAGGTTGGAGCCTTGCATTTGATAGTGATGTGATTAATGTTGATGATCTTCTTTCTTCTATTTTTATAGTAGGATGTCATCGAGACGTGGAGTTACGTGGGGTGAGACCGGGGATCATGATCACCAGGACTGTAGTACTTACGGGGAGGATGAGGCGAGTCAGTATACTAGGGATGAGATAATGTTTCCTTAGATCGTTGAGTGTGCGAAGGGTGTTAAGATTCTGGAGGGTGCGCAGGGCGGTGTGAATGTCGGGGAAGCTAGACATTGAGTCGTTAGCGCAAGATCATCTTCCGAGAGTGTTGAGAGTTTAGGAAGCAAGAAACCGAGGGAACCAGATTAGCCTATGCAGGGCCAGCGAGGCCTCACACTACCATCTCATTCAGAAGCTCCGGGAATTCTCCTCAAGCGTCAGATTGTGTGTCACCGATGTGGTCAGCCTGGTCATATTCGTTCTCAATGTCAAAGGGGTCAAAAATCTTGTTTTACTAGTGGGGAGTTTGACCATGTCACGAAGAACTGTCCTCAGGGAAAGATAATGCAATATGAGTTGGGCTTAGTACAACAACCGGGAACTAGGCTAATTGTTAGTCAGCCGCAACCCCAGAGTGCACAAAGGCAACCAACCGTTAGAGTAAGTACGTCGCAAGGAAATGTCAAAAGTCAAGGGAGAAAAAGACAAAGGGAACCAAATCAACCTTCGCAAAACCAGATTAATCTTGGACCGCCTACTTTATCCGGGAATCAGAGAGTCTCACAGCTTGATAAGCTTTGTTATGTCTGCCGCAAGCCTGGACACTTTGCGAGCAATTGTCCTCAGGGATCCGGAGTACATGGAGGGTCGAGTTCATTGTAGTCGTATAAGCGTACAACGAAATAGCAACAGATGCAGTTCTGTAGTTAAACTATCACCTCCTACTACTCTCTAGCTCTTAGAAACATCAGTTGTTTGAGGTATCTCCTTCCCTTCGTTATTCAGCCCATTTGCTAGTCATTTCATATTGATGAGTTGTCTCTGACTTCTTAAATTTAATTACAGTGGTTGGGCATTTGAAGAGCTTCGAGCATTCGGATGGCAGAATCCGAGCATTCAAAGTACAGGCTTTGAGCATCCAATACGCAATGGTTGGGCATCCAAGCAAAGCGCTTGAGCATTCAAGTGTAGAACTTGAGCATCCAGTACATAGTGGTTGGGCATTCGAAGAGCTCCGAGCATTCAAAATGTTGGATTTTGAGCATTCAAGTGTAGAGCTTGAGGACAGATGATATCTTGATGATGGTTGGTACGGCGTAGAGCCTGTTGAGATAGTGGGCGTAGAGCCACTGGATTTGTGGGCGTAGAGCCGCTGAGTTGCTTGATGATAATGAGCACGTGGTGCTGTTGAGTTGATTATGAACACGGGCATGGAGCTGCTGAGTGACTTGGGCACAGGGCTGTTAAATGAACACGGAGTTGCTGAATGACTGTGATGGTGAACACGGAGTTGCTAAGAGCGAGCTTATAGCTGCTGATAATGAGCTTAGAGTTGTTGAATGAGCTGCTGAGAGGTAGTGAAACTATTAGGATGGTGGAATGCAACAGCCTGATGAGTGTTGCAGGGTGAGAGCACAAGGCCACTTAGTAGCTTGGTAGTGAGTACTGAGTTGTAGCTTGATTGTGAGTAAGCATAGGGCTGCTTTAGTGACTTGATGGAGATGGTGAGTACGGAGCTTAAAGCAGTGAGTTTAAAGGCGTAGAACCGCTGGATATGAGCACAGAGCTGCTGCTATATTTTCGGAGTACAGTAATCGAGTCATAGAGCCTGAGTGAGAGCTCAGAGTTGTTAATCTTCAAGGGCTTCGGGAAAGTTCCAATGGGGGTTTGGCACCAGTGCTTGAGATTTCATATGCTCGGGGATGTTCACATGCTCGGGACGTTCTCAAGGCTAGATTCCAAATGTTTCCTAGTGAATTCCATATGCTTGGGATACTCCCAAGGCTAGACTGAATGTGTGCATTTGGTAGCCCTTGCAAGGCTTTGATTGAAACTTGATCCTTCTTAAGCTTGGGAATGCTCCCAAGGCTAATTTCCTCATGCTTGGAATGATCGTGAGGCTAGACTGAGTGCTTCTGGCGGACATTTGACAACCTATGCAAGGCTTTTGATTCATTCTGATGCTGGTGCTTGATATCATGCATGCTTGGGAATGCTCCCAAGGCTGGATTTGATAAATTCTATTGGCCGCGGGCCCAACATGTTTTGTTGGTGCCTGGATTGCCTTTGAAAGGGAAGATTCTGTTGTCCAGCAGGAGTCAAAGGATCGATTTTTTGGCACATGCTTGGGATTGCCCCCAAGGCTAGATTTAGTCACATTCCACTTGCTAGATTTCAACCACATCTCATTCTCTAGATTCCACTTGCTCAGGAGTGTCCCCAAGGCTAGTTTCCACATGCTTCGGATTGCCCCCAAGGCTAGTTCTGACCATATTCCCATATTGACTCCGTCGACTTGTTGACCCAAAATGCCATAAGGCTTATTAAATGCTTTGGGTGAAACCTGTTGGCCGTCATTGCCTTTGGAGATTTCCATCGCCTCTTCAAACTTGGTGTTTTAAAGAAAGTTCCATTGCTTTTACTGACGGAGTGATCCACACGTGTACCCCTAGGAGATTGCTTCCTTTGGCAATTTGAACTTTGTTAGGGAGATTTCCATCACCTCCACTGGTGGGAGTGCCTTCCGGAGGTTGAACGTTTTTTCTAGCAACACAAACATCTTCAGGTGGCTCAATGCTTTCTGCAAGCTAGCTATATAAATGCTTTCTGGAAGCTAGCAACGTAAACGCTTTCTGGAAGGCTTTAGTAACACAGATGCCTATTGAAGGGTTGAAGTGTGCACTAGGTTATTGTAAGCTTCATGCAAGTGCTATTCCTTGTTGGCTGTTGACTTGGAACTGTATAAATGTCCACTCATTTCATTAAGTGGAAGCTGCAGGATTGTTTTGCTGGCCTGGAAGTGGCGAGGCTGCTTAGCTTCAAGATGTGAGCTCGGGGTAGCTAAAGTAAGTGTTGCACTGTTGAGATGGAACATGTTGAGCGCGAGGCTGTGCACATGGCAAGGCTTGAGTGTAGAGTTGCTCGGAGATCTTCAAGAAGCTAGGTAAGCCTGCAAATATGATGAGGCATGTGCATGGGGCTGGGAGATGCGAGTGTGAAGCCACTTTAATGTTGTTGACATGGTGCCAATTGTAGAGTTTGCTCAGGACTAGTTATGAGGCTATCTTCTAGCTTCTTTTGACTTGGCTCCGTTGGTCATGAAGCTTGATGTGGTTGGTCCTAATACCTTCAAGGACCAAAATACAACCCAGTATTTCGATGAGGAGAATCCTGCAATCCATATTTAAATAGTTTAGAAAACAGCAATGGATAGGAAAACAACATGCAACAGGCTTGGAGTCGACCACGGGCCGAAGTCCTTTTATGCTGACTGCTAGGGGCAAAACCACTAAGTTCAGGAACCCTTGTTCAAATGTTGAACCACTGCGGGTGACATAGTTTGCAACGTGACACATATGCATATTGAACTGAACATTCAGGAAGAAGTAGAAGCCCCCTGTTTAGGCGATGGATGCTTGATTCTAGCTTAACTTTGCGTGACAATGACAATCTAATTGCCCCTAGTATAGAGATATGCGATGTATGTGACAATGAACACGAATGCAATGCTTCTCTTATTGATTGGAAGAGATCTTGGCATGCTCTTGACAATGCTATGTGACAACATTCCACAAAAGAGTTGATGCCCCTCAGGCTGAGCATTCTTTTTGAAGGCCAATTGTGTTGGCAGGGAGGTAGACTTTACAGTGTATCACTTTGTTGCCCCTGCAAAATTGTTAGTAAACTCACCAACAAAGGCAGGGTGGATCGGCGGCCACAGGGAGTTTGCCCAACTGGATCCATAGCTCACTTCACTCTTTGCATAGAGACGATGGCCATGATGCCTTAATTGACCTGCCTTGCTTGAGCACAAAAACACCTCATACTTGGAGTTTAGTTTGTGCAACAACCACTTCCATTAAGTAGCCATAATGATATACGCGTGAAATACTAGGATCAAGAGATCAATGCAAAAGACAGGGTGATACTGATATGCATGTAAATCCGCAATGTATCTTGGACATCTTCAACTTTCGCGTATTTGATCAAATGCTTCCCCTTGCTTTAGGGAGACTGACAATGACTTATTGCTTACACTAGCCAGGTGATTTGAAAGACCGCAATACTCTTGTGGCACCACTGAAAACATTGTTTGGCTAATGGAACCATATTGCTGTACTCCTCATGAAATGAGAGACCCATGTTATTTCCTCAGGATTTGCAAAAAGCGACTGCGACTGCGCTTGTATTTGTTGTGTTAAGAATGCTTAGGATAAAATCGACTTTGAAAACTTTTCCTTGAGGATTTCAAAATCATATCATTTCATCTATATGTTCCACGCTCACATCATTCAATCATCAAAGGACATGGAACTATTTTGCAAACCCATGCCCTTTAGTCAATTAGGTGAGTTTGCTACTTCAAGTTTGATTTGGTTGACTTTGAGTTGGTTTGATAAGCGCCTATTGAGACCCACATAAGAGGTTGGATACTTTCAAGAGAAGTGCATAAAAGGGGAACATAGCCATGCCCCTTGTCTCACATTACTCTCCATGTTGTGTGATTTGCCAAGATGATGCAAACTCCAAGATTCTTGCCCTTCGTGTTAAGTTGCACATTAGTGATGCCCCTAGTGTCTAAGACCTTGCTACTAAGTCATGTTTTTCAATCCAAGAGGACTTTACTACGGACCATATTGTAGGCTAGGGTGTGGCTTTAGGAAAGAAAGGATATAATGGCTCAAACCAACTTTCTACTCATGCTTGGGTTTCAAAGGCTAGCAGCCATCTTCAACATTTTTATCAATTCTTGTCGTCTCTTGCCTCACTTTGTGTGAAAGAGTTGTTTTCTTCAAAAATGTCCTTTGTATGTATTGGAAGAAATGTTTCCTTCAAAATGCCCCTTGCATGACGGGGTGCTCATTTTTCATTGATTTTTCTTTCATCTCTCCTTTTTGTTTGCCCCAGCGTAGGGGATGGCTGCCTAGCAAGCTTTTCAAAGAAATTATCCAGAGGTTCAATGTGGATAGCAAGGGATAAGTGTTTTGGATAGAGAAATGAATGCCTTTCTTCATCTTGAAACACATGACAAAGTGGCGAGGATCCTAACCAAGAGATTAGGGGCTTCGACGTTTAACCAAGTGGATTTCTGAGATTGAGGACAATCCTTTGAGACACAAAGTAGATGCATGGAGACATGGATGATTTTTCACTTTGTTCGTGCTCTAACTTTTGCCTAGACCGCCCTTGCGGGTTTTCAATCTAGCGAGCTCATCATTTTTTTTCTCTTCATTTTTCCTCTCTTTTCTTCTTCAACAGCATGATTTGCTCGCAAGTGATCTCTGTGAGGGTGCAGAAATGTTTCAACTCCTTAGCTCAGCAGAAATGACTTAGGTCATAGTTTTAAAAGACTCATTTTGTGCTTTTGACAATTCAAGTGATTGTGATATGTTCCAAAAGATGCCATTAGATTACTTTGAAACCCTTGTGGATTGTTTTCAATGTTTGATGTTATCATGAGTATTCTATGGCAGCAAACTAGCATAGGAGGAGACATTTTCAAAATTGTGGCCGACCAAAAGGTGCCTACGTATCCCAATAGAGAATCAAGCCATTCGTAGTTCAGGTCTAAGGAGACTCAAATTCAAGATCAACATTTCATGCTGAGTGCAACTATTTGGCCAAAAACTATGATATGCAAAATGATTTCAATTTTTTTCAAGAGAAGCAAAATCAAAGGCCAAAATGGCTACGAAAGTTAGCTAGGCAGGATTTCCATGAAAAGTTTGTTTTAAAATCTAAGCCAAGACGTGATGGACATGGCTACCATTGCTCAAAACTTGGTTGGATCAAAACTTCAATTTTCTTGTCAGCCATTACCATCACGTCTAAGAACAAACCCCAAATCTTAGGAAAAGCAGGAATCTAATCATGCTCAAGTTTAGATGTCCAAAATCAATGGTTTATGTGGTGCATTCATCAGACACGTCTATCACCTTTAATATGCAAACTGTCTCACGTATGATGTGGTGGCTCATCCAAATGATACTCGATGTTAGCACGTGATCATGCAACGTGTTATGAGAAGGGATGAGGGTGATGAACTCGTCTTTTAGTTTGGCCCCTCAATTTGATTTCCGGAGGGCGGCTTATGCTACTATCATTGCTTGATAATGCTTTAGAAATCTGTACTTCGTGGTGTTTTAAGCGAAGTAGGAAGTAAGCAGTGGTGCTTTCAATTAAAAGAACATACCTTGCAGGCAATGCTATGCCTTAGTGCTCAACCATAAAGACTTAGAGTTAGGGCTCTTAGTTCAAGCCCCAACCCTTCTGCATAGAAAGCGATGTTACAACAACATACACAAGGTGTGAGAAAGAACTTCTAGAAAAGATGCAAGTAGATTCCTAACCTGCGGGATCCTGTCTTATTTTGATAGGTTCTATGGCTTTCTAGCACATGTAAGGTTTGGGTGGTCTCAAGGGTGCTCCGTTGTCAAAGGGCACTAGTCCTTCCGCCTGCCCATCATAGGCGGCAATCGGGCAATTTCCTTTTTGATATACCACGAGGTACAAGTGACTGTGGAGTTTGCTGGAACCCCTAACATAGCCTGTGACATGCCGGGGTATTAGTTGAACTCAACGAGGTTGCCCACTCAATGCATAGGATAAAAGAATTAAACAAAGCACGTGTTAGTCCTATGTCGAACTTTCCGGTTATGGCTCTCAAGTCCTCAGCAGAGTCGCCAAAAACTGTAGACACTTCCCTGAAGCGGGGCATCGCCATACAGATTGATCGTTAATATTTGATTGCTTGTTCGCTTCTTAAACCAAGATCACGGATATTTCCATGGGAAACCATGGTACGAAGATGTGAGGAAATTCTTGGAAGAGGGAGAGTATCCCTCCGAAGCCACCTCAAAGGACAAGATGGCTCTGCGGAAGTTTGCCTCCCAATTTGTAGTCTGCGGAGGAGCACTGTATCGAAGAGCACACTTGGGCCTCAATCAACTTTGCGTCACTACAGAGGAAAGTCACAAGATAATGGAGAAAATACATGAAGGAATCTGTGGGCCGCACATGAATGGCGCAACAATGGCAAAAAAAATCATGCGTCAGGGATACTACTGGACTACAATGGAGGCCGATTGTGCTGACTACGTCCGCCGATGCTACAAATGCCAAACTCACGCTGATCGCATGCGTATTCCCCCTACGGAATTATATAGCATGACGTCCCCTTGGCCATTCTCCACCTGGGGGATAGACGTCATTGGGAGTATAAATCCAAAGGGAAAATACAAACATCAGTTCATCCTAGTGGCCATCGACTACTTCACCAAATGGGTAGAAGCAGCTTCTTATGCTACCCTCAAAGCCACTCATGTGGCCAAGTTTATCCGCACCAATATCAGCTATCGGTATGATGTACCTCACAAGTTCATCTGTGATAATGGATCGCACTTCAAGGGAGCGACAAAGAAGCTTTTTGCTGAATTTGGGATACAGAATCATCGGTCATCTACTGATCGACCTCAAACTAATGGAACAGTTAAGGCTGCAAACAAGAACATCAAGAGGATTCTGCGGAAGACTACTGACATCTACACGGACTGGCCAAAAATGCTACCGCTAGCACTATGGGGTTATCGAACAACTGAAAGGACTTCAACTGGGGCCACTCCTTACTCTCTGGTCTATGGGTTGGAAGCTGTCTTGCCTATCGAACTAGAGCTGCCCTCACTAAGGGTTCTGGCTGAAACTGGAATGATCGAAGAAGAGTGGGTTCAAAACCGCTACGATGAGTTAACATTGCCAGATGAAAGAAGGCTGAGAGCGTTATACCATGTACAAGGGAATCAACGCCGCGTCGCCCGAGCATTCAACAAAAAGGTAAAGCCAAGAGACATCAAAGAGGGAGACATGGTGCTCAAAGCAATTCATCGCCACGTTTCATACCCAAGGGGCAAGTTTTGACCAAACTGGGGAGGACCCTACTTTGTCAAACGCATACTATCTGGAGGAGCAGCGTACATTGCAGATCTGGATGGAATGGAATTCGCAACACCGGTCAACATCGACAAGCTGAGGAAGTACTACCCCTGAGAGATGCTCGTTGGGTCGAAAACCACAACGGTGGGCAAACCCAAGCAAAAATTAGAGCAGCCTGCTAGGTCGAAAACTCGCAAGGGCGGCTTAGGCAAAAACTAAGGCGCAAAAACTAAGGCATAAATAAAAGCGCTCGCTAGACTGAAAACCCGCTAGGATGGTTTAGGCAAAATCAAGAGCATAAAAGGAGAGTAAAATACTCAAGTGACCCTAACCAAAAACAAAATAAAATCTTTTTGGAACTATGTTTATGGCCTGATTCCCTCCATGGGATACATAGGCAATCTTCAGATTGAGATTCGGCCGCTGTTATCACTTCGAAACTTCTAGGTCTATCCTAAGCATACTCACTATCAAACCATGGCAAAGGCATTTTCAATAAAGCAAACAATGTTTTCTTACTTCCAAGGAAAAAGAAAAAGCAAGCTCATACAATTCTCAATCTATGAAAGCTAGAATCAAACAAAGAACATCTTTTGAAGGACATAAGCAATTTGTTAATCTGTAGGTCTTTCTTCTCTTCGCACTTTTATCTTCCAAAAGGTTTTTCTCCAACCAGCGCTTATACGAACCTGATAGCTTGTCAGCAAAGTTCTCAGCAACCTCTTGCATCACTCGATTTGGCCATAAGCGAAGCACATTGCGACGAACGTTAGCATCATGAGCCTTTGAAGTAGCATACTCAAGATTACCCAGCACCTTAACTTGTTCAGCCCCGAACTGTCTTTGAAAACGAGCAGGAAAGTAGAAGGTAACTCGAGTAACACCAATCACTGCAACACCGAAATGGTCCATAGTGCTTATAGTCATGCTCTCAACACCATACCAGGGACAAACCCATTGAATCCAGTCACCCTTGCGAGTCTCCATCCATGCTTTCCAAGCAGCCTCAGTTGAAAACCGTCTAATCATACAACGCTCCATGCAGTGGTCTGAACTATAGGGAAACCGCTCTGGCGCATCCCATACCCTCAACTTCTCTTAAAGCCATGCCTATGGAAAACAAGGGAAAATTGCAAGTTGAGAGAACACGTGAGTCAAAACAAAAGAGCGACGAGTGAAAAAGATAATTTGGCAAATAAACAAATAAAGAGCGAACCTGTAGTAAGAAAGGACTACCTAAGAACTGGGCTGTTGGGTTACCCTTCACTACATCGAGACCCATCAAGGTCTCTGCTAACATTAAACCAGCAAAACCTACACGGTTTCCAATCTGTTGACCGAAATCAAGCAGCATAGAATCAGCATGGCCAGAGGAGAGGCCGAGCAAGTAATAGTGGAGAAGACAGACACATAGCACATGAAAGCACGCATTCTGTCGAGAGACTTGAAGATGAGCTTCAGCTGTACCAAAACGCTGAACAAGCTGTAAGGTTTCTAACCATCCGTTCACCATGAAAAACCTGACTTCATGTTTCTAAACTTGGAATAAGGCCTTCAAAAGGTTACCATGATTAAACAAAGGGTTAGGAACAATGAGACCTTCTCTATCTGAATGCACCATGATAGCTGCATACTCCTCGATGGTAGGACACAATTCTTTTCTCCTAAATTGAAAAACATGAAGAACAAGGTCCCACAAGCTGGTGGCCACACGGAGGAAAGCAAAATTCATGGGAATTTGGTGAAGAGAGAAGAGGAAATCCATACTAAGGGACTTAAAGTGTAGATGGTCGAGGCCGTTGAAGGAATCCAACCACTGATCAAGAACCGATTGTGCCATAAGAAACTGCTGCTGACAAACCATTGAGTTTCGTAGAACGCGTAATTATAGGCTAGGTTGAGTCCTAGTTCGAATCAGAATCGGATTCTGAGTATGCATTAATCAAGTCGGTCTCTCGGCCGACGCTTCGATATAGTGGCTGCAGGATCTATTACTTGGCCGTGAAAATCAAGGCTGACTCAATGTCAACCCTCAGGAAGAGGAATCAATCCCTCGGCCACCAAATCGATGGCTCGGCCGCCAGAACGGCTTAAAAACATAGAGGTTCCACGATTCTGCTCAATTCGTCGAAATACGAATTTCATACTAAACAAAATGGTACAAATGCAGCATACACAATCACATATCAAAGCAAAAGATTTTGTTACATATAATAAAAGTCTTTTTACATCGCAAGGTGAATCATCCCACATTCCCTAAACAAACTATACATCGGTTTCCTGTCGGACTAACCTATGCAGGAAGAAAAACTGAAAAACTGAAAAGAAGGAGAAGAGGATGCAGAATCTTTTGGTGGTCCGAACACTAGAGACCAGCTGCAAAAAAAGAAAAGGACACCCCCAGGACGACGTATACCAGAGACGTACTGCGATGCAGAAGCAACATCACATGGCTCAAAGAATCACCACATGGCCCAGAAAAATCATCATACCGCATACAAGCGCCACCCCAGGAGTTCCACATCACGGAAGCAAGCCCCCCATTCGAGGGTCCCTAATCAAGCATCAAGACATGACCAAGAACGTCGCGGTCTCCCTCTGCGATCACCGGCCATACCCATGCATCGCCCATTGATCGGGCTCGACGAAGAAGAAGAACGCTGAGAAGACGAAGAGTCCTCGGTGACGGAGCGGAACGAAGAATGAAGGAGAGAAATGAAAACAAAACGCCGAAGCCTTGGCTTTTATAGAGCTCTAGAAATCAAGCGATTACACGACCAAGACTTTGATCCTTCAGCCGAGATATCCATTATGCGGCCGCTGGATCGATCTCCTGGCCTCCTAATCTATTTCCTGCAACGACAGCAGATTTTGCTCAGTGCACCAATTCAAGCAAATATAAAGCTCTGGGTCCATGACCAACAGAAACAATGATCAAATCAGCCTTGGAGGCATTCCCGAGCAAATACAATATGGTCAGAACTAGCCTTAGGGGCACACCTAAGCATAAGGAAGCTCTCTCTCCGTAAACCTCACAACTACTGGTCACTTGACCATTGAGGATCATCAAATCCGAGCTCGAGCTCACAAGATCAAAGGACCCTTGATGTATCCAATTCAGGCTCCATGCCCAAATAACTATGCTCCGGAAGTACATCAGCCATCACAGCCTATGTTCCTTATCAAAGTCTTCGTGCTCAAACCACACCGCATGCTCACTATCCCAGCAACTCTGTACAGCCCCGTACTTACTTACCTTGCCACCTAGCAGTTCAGTACTCACCACCAAGCTACTCAACGGCCCCACGCCCATAAACTCTCTGCTTCAGCCACAATACCAGCAGTTCAGTGCCCAAGTCACCCAGCGGCTTCATGCCTGTAATCATTCAACGGCCTCGCACCATCAGCAGTTCTACTCCTCCCAGCAGCTCCCTCAACAGCTCTAAAAAAACAGCTATAGGCTTACTCTCAGCAGCTTCGATGCCCACCTTCTCATTATTTCAGCAGCTCCATGCTCACTATTTTACTTATCCCAGCGGCTCTACGCCCATGCTCAAGCCATCTCAATAACATCACATACTTAGGAGGCTCTACTCCTATGACCGCCCCGGACTCTATGCCCATATCCACCATCTCAACGGCTCTACGCCCATATTCACCACCTCAGCAGCTCTACGCTCGCTATCTCAGTAGCCTTATGCCCATACCAAAGTCATTCAGCAGCTCTACGCTCGCTACCTCAGCAGCTCTACGCTCGCTACCTCAGCAGCTTCACTACTATCAAGCAACTCAACGGCTCCACGTCCATGATCATCCAGTAGCTCTAAGCTCATTATCATTCAGCAGCTCTACGCTCGCCCGGCGGCTCTACGCCCGCCCGGCGGCTCTACGCCCGCCCGGCGGCTCTACGCCCGCACCCACCAATCAAAGGCTCAACGCCCGGCCACTCAGCGGCTCTACGCCCACTATCTCAACTGGCTCTACACCGTAACAATTCTCAGTAGGCTCTACGCCACTCCCATCATCAAGATATTATCTATTCTCAAGCTCTATGCTTGAATGCTCAAAATCCAACATTTTGAATGCTCGAAGCTCTTCGAATGCCCAACCACTGTGTACTGGATGCTCAAGTTCAACACTTGAATGCTCAAGCTCTATACTTGGATGCCCAACTACTGCATACTGGATGCTCAAAGCCTGTACTTTGAATGCTCGGATTCTGCCGTCCGAATGCTCGAGCTCTACGTTCTGAATGCTCAAGTCCGGAACTTGAAAGAAGCTCTACGCTTAAAATCAAACACACACGTACGGGCCCGTGCACATAAGCATCAATTGCACCACCATTATCACATCGAGTCTGCATCAATTACATCACCATCATCATATCTGTTCACATCTAACCACCACCATCATCATATACATATTATGCATATCTCTTACTCGTGAAACAAGTCAATCCTGCAATCAACCGGCTCTACGCCTCAGATTAATTGATCGGTCCAGTGCCTCGATCCTTTGCCTCTATGCTAAAATTTATGATGGGAAAGCTCCGTGCACAGACCTTCCGAATGCAACCGGCTCTACGCCTCGGTTCAAATCACGTCAAGCTCTAAGCTCTGACTCCTCAGGCTCTCGCCTCATGATTGCAACCAGCTCTATGCCTCGGTTCTATCACCTTAAGCTCCGATTCCACAGGCTCTTGCCTCATGACTGCAACCGGCTCCGCGCCTCAGTTCTCTCATCTCAACGCTCTGTGCTCCAGTTACTGGCCTCATGCCCCTCACATCTCAAAAAACCAGCGTCCAACTTGTCTCCAGAAGATGGCTTGGATTCCACCCCATATCTCAAAACTGGCGTCCGATTTGTCTCCAGAAGATGGTTTGGATTCCACCCAATTACATCAATTCCTTCCAGCTCATAGGCTATTCTACCGAGCTCCCCTCAGTCATTGTAAGGATGATCAAGAAAAGGAAACGACTCACCCGCCGTGTATTGATCTACCCCAAAATACTAAGGACGCTCTTCGCAAAAATTTCCCCTGTAGCTCCGCGCTCCTTCAACTACTCTCCACCAAAATCCTGGCTTAGCCTAGGTACGTTGCACTACGGCTGTTCAAGCTCGAATGTACGTTTTCTATTTCTAACCCTCCAAACTTTTTATTTTTCTTTATTGCTCCCTCGAACTACGATTGGTCTGAATTTCCCTCGTGGAATACGTAGGCAGCCTCCTGGCCCGACCATAACTAAAACCTTTTTCAAAAACCCATGGAATAGTGGTTCGACCAAATTGAGTTGCTTTTACAGCTTTGACTCTTACTTAAACATGTCTTGCGATCCGTCTAAGTTCAGTCAAAGAGGGGCATCTGTAGACACCCCAATTTGGCCTAACAATTATTTCAAGTCCCACCTTAGGGACCAACCCGATGATGAATGGATATTGTGATTGCAGATTGACTTCTCGTGAACCTGTGGACTTATGGTGAGTACTTTTAGCCACTTAGAGGACCCACTCCAGAGCCAAATAGCCTATCAGACAAAAATACAATATCTTAGGAGAATCCATCTGTCGGCCGTAATATTGATCTCACGGCCTTAGCATCATTCTTTCACCCGTGAAACACGTAGCTTGAAAATCTCCCTGAGAGATCGATCACTCGGCCGCCGTTCCATTCCTCGGCCGCAACATCAATTCTTTGGCCGCCAGATCTTTTACTCGGCCGCCAGATCGTCTATTTTCCAAATTCTGGAATGTTCTATCATACATTTGATCCGATCCTCAAAACCCTAGCAGCCTTTTTTTGATGCATTTGTAGACACCTCCCTGGAGCAGGGCTTCGCCATACAAATTGATCGTTGTGTTTGATTGGTTGTTTGCTTCATAAACCAAGATCGTGGATATTCCCATGTCTAGGAATATCACCACACGATAGCGGTTATCATCAAAATAGAGTCGCCACCTAGTTTATAAAAACTAGGAAAAAAACAGATAGAGATTCTGGGTATGGGAGCCAAAGATACAATGTGGGGAAGGTGTTAGGCACCTCTCTCTGCCCAATTGTGAGACTGGCCCATAATTGTTTGACATTAGATTCAAACATGCATTATTTAATTCTAACACATAATCTGTTTATTTAGCCTTTAATAGTGAATAAGGTAAGCCGAGACAATAAATGAAAGCATGCATTAGGATGCAGAATAAAACAGATCTATTCCAGGGGATGGATTCCACGGCCGGTGAATGTATTTCAAGGCCGAGGAATCCTCCTAGTTCAATGTATCGGCCGAGGGATCGAAGCCCTAGCCGATGTTCTTCCTCACACTAGACTAAACAGTTAACAGAGAATCCAAACGCTACGGTTAGTATGCATAAACTGTAAATAAACGAACCAAAGGCCCCTGGGCCTCACCACCTTGATCCCTCAGCGGTTTGATTGCTTTGGATTTGAGGTGATTGATTGATTACTTCTTGAAAACCCTAGGGTTAGGGTTTGAACTTTGAGGTTTTGATCGTTGGATTGTGGCTGCCTTCAGGAGGTTAGGGCTTTTGTAGAGGGGATATGAAAGAGTATTTCTGCAGAGTTTCGTGGCTGATGGGTGTGGGCAGCATGCCCTGGGAAAGGATTCCGTTCCTTTCCAAAGCAAGGGCCCGGATAGAGGGAGCGCGAGCGAGGAAGCAAGCGCTCGGAATACAGAGTCACCACTCGGGTTTGAAGGTCCGACACCCAAGGAACCGTATTTCGAAGCAC
>JAOTQK010048516.1:0-14960 GCA_025642025.1 Rhododendron ferrugineum | reverse complement strand
TTCCATACTCCATCCACTTCATTGTTTGCTTCCAGAGAAGTCCTGAAACACGGCAAGGAACCAAACTCCACCTTTTCCTACCCACATCCCAGCATTCCAGTAAATTATCTTGTCGACATCCCGTCGACAGCGGTCAAACAGAGAAATTTAGTAACAGGACCACGGCAAAGAACCGTAAAAAGGGATGAATTTTGTGTCCCCACTTGATCAAATTGTCGGGCTTTGTTAAGGTTAATGCTTTGATCTTCAAATAGATGAAAAATAAATTCCTTTCTAGTCTATATGTTGAGGTCCATTTGACAATTAGTGTATCTTTTGTTTCTTTGATATGGGTCAGAGCCAAACTTCTATCGGGATTCTCTGGATTCAGGATCAGTGATCATAATTTTGATTTCGTGATTTAGAGCCTGATTACTATGCTAGATTCTTCATTCACTGATAGAAGTTAATTATCTTGTTCTTTTAATTGAATGAGGGTTCATGGAGTAGTGAATTATGAAACGGAAATGTTCAGTGACTACTTGTACAGGAATGTCTTCAATCCGTTGCTATAGATGGTGGAACTTCATTGAGTAGTGAATTAGGCTTTGTTTGGGTAGATATGGATTCAAATGAATGGGTTTGCCATTATTATGCAATTAATGGATACCTATTGAAATTCTTATGGTTTGTGTTGTGCTTCTATTAGCTATTTGTAATTCATAGCACTCTCTCCTTTTTGTTTGGATGTTATCTTGAAATCTGCTTTCTTTAGTGTTGAGACTCTTCATCTTAACCATTTTACTCTGTTGTAGCCCACCTGGTGTTTGTATTGTTGTTTGAGTAGGAGGACTTTTTGAGGTCCTTGTTCTCTCATTTAGATTGTTTGGACCAATTCTCCGCTGATGGTAAACTTACGCGCTTGGGTCATATCTTATGAAAACATTTTGTGCGACAAGTAAACGCTTATGGAAAACTGAAAGACTCTGCTCCATCATTTAGCAAAGGAGTTCATCACCAAGAATTAGAAGTTGTAGCAGGGAGTAATTCTTAAAGACGAATAAGCGTTGTGTATATATGTGGCTTTTTTCTTTACCCTTTACTTTAATGTTGCTCCTCTGGCCTAAAATCTTGCCTCCTTCATTACTTGTAGGTAAATAAGGAGGAGCATGTTGAATGCCTCGAGACTAGAACCACTTGTGAGACCCCGGTAAAACGCCCATAACTCTGACTCGAGACTAGAACCACTTGTTAGCTTCCCGTAATAGCCTAGTATCCAATCTCCCGAGCAATCCCTGAAAGAACCCTCCAAATCCTGCTTTACCATTTGATTTGTGGGTTAATCTTGGGGTGAGACACTTTAGTTTTGCCATGAAATGAGATCAAACAGTTATTTCTTGATAAGTTGCTCAATGATACAGCATTTGCTGCTATGATTCATTCAGTTGAATTTCCGTTATTGTAGAACAAATGCATTACGTGAGAGCTTTATATGACAATATAGCAACTCTTAACTGGATAGGCGTTTTGGTGGTCATTTCATATACCTGATCGTAGTTACGAATTTCCTCGAGATGATGAAACCATGTGACTGAATGTGAACTTTTTTGTTCTTGGATAGGTATACCAGCTGCAAAATCTTTGTTCTTTAACAAACAGAAGTATTGAACTATCTCTAATTTCAATTTTTTTTTTTCTCATGTGCAATTTGATATCTAGTGGACCTTACTGTTCGGATGCATATGAAGGTATCAGGTATGGATTGATGAGGTGAGAGAATTGATTCAGGTATAGACTTGATCACGTAAAATGAGATCACCCAAGACCTAATTCTAATACCATTAAATTATGAGAGAAGAAACATTTTATTGAATTGAATGATAATATACAATAAGTCCTGTAAATGAAATCATCCTAATTAATCATGGAATGTAATCATTTTAATTATAATTAAATCGCAATCACAATCAATCACGATATTATTGCGATATTCTTTGCCATATCTACCTATTTTAACATATTGTGTGATTTGGTATTTCAAGAATTTGAATGCTGAGTTTGTTGTTTGAAACATCTATTCCAAAAATATTTAATTTTTCTGACAGTTTGATGTTTAAGATAGGAATATCTGGTGGAGATGCTCTTACCAGTCACATGGAACAAAAGTCATTTCTTTTCCATCTTTAATTCCGAAACCAAGGTTAGGGCGGTTGATTGAATTTTGCCTTGTACATCTGAATTGCTTTGAGTAATTTACTAGAGGATTCAAATAAAAAAAAATAGAAATTTTTTACTGTTGGACTCGGCTCGACCACAATCACGTGCTGAAAGAGAGCCCCGACTGCAGCCACAAACTGTAGGAGTGGCCAGACCGCGGCCACGAACTACAGGATCCGCACGTAGGCAACGCCACTTGCCACTTAATACTTTGGGAACGCTTAATAATTACATCAAATGGTCTTTTCCTTTTTTAATTCCGAAACCAAGGTTAAGAATTTGACTCGATAATCTGGATGTTCCTTGGAAATGAACGTTATCTTGTTTTCCTTCCAAAAAATGTGACTTGGAGGATGGCAATCTGCAATGTTTTTATAGGAGAGTGATTTTGACACTCCTTAAATTGATAACCGCATTCTCCTTTGAGAGTGTAGTTATAAATTTGGAGAATGCCAAAATCAATTCCTTATTTATATATGTCCATTAAATTTGTGATAGATAATTTAGTACTCGTGGCAGTGCTCAATGGTTTTTTTTCTTTTCATCACGCATTCTGCCGGGGATCCTGTATGGTGGGCTATCCTACAGGGTTGTAGTGCGTCCAATTCAGCCGTCTATTTCGGCAATGGACGGTTCGGATTAAAATGGACATTCTAAATTATTAAAAGCTCGGATTATATCTAAACCGCTCATGTCAAAATACGCAGCCGGATTGACCGGCTGTGCATCACAAGATTTCCAAATCCGGCAGCCGGATTGACCGGCTGTGCATCACAAGATTTCCAAATCCGGTAGAGAATGGTCCTAGAACATTGCGTGATGGTACTCAAAAGCTATTAATGATTTTTCCTGATTTTTTTTCAATGACTGACATCAATTTAGAAGAAGAAAATGTTGAACCTCAAAAATCGTCCAGATGCAATGAACCTCAAAGTCTCGAACCAAGGCTAACTGATTTTTTTTTTTCAATTGTAGTGGAGTACTTTCCTTGACCTTCTTCATTTTGGGGTTTAAAAACTTCTGGGTACGATCTTCAATAAATTTTTTCTATTTATCTCTCTCTTCACTCATCACTCTCAAAAACCTCTCTCAAAACCCAAAACGAACAGGATGTTAGTGTTTACCTTTTTGGTCAAAAGAGCTCGCACGACTCAAGTAGTAATCAAGTTTTAGAAACGGTAATTCTAACACCACATCTATTCACACACTCATACTCACAACAAGAGTGGAGCCCACATACACTGGGCATGTAGTGTGTGCGGGCTCCACCTTTGTTGTGAGTGTGGGTGTGTGATTGGGTGTGGTGATGGAAGGATTGTTTTACAAAAATTTGTTGACCTTTGTAGAATAAAAATTTGATTTTACATGTTAATCTCAGGGTTTAGATTTTAAAGATGGATTTTGATCTTCGTGCTCTATTTTTTTTACTGATGACGCTCCACTTTGTTCGTGAAGTTACTAGTAACTTCACGTTAAAAGTGAAACGTCATCAGTAAAAAGTGGAGCGCGAAAATCAGTTTCTTTAAAGATTGTTGAATTCAAAGGCTGAGAAATTCTATGATATGTGAGGTTATAAACCATTTTGAAAAAAAAGTTAAAGTTGCCGATAAAAAAAAAAAGTTAAAGTCTATCCATTTCAAGATCTATTTATCTAACCTTTTAAAAATATAATCAATTACATAAACCTAGTTTAAATGTCAATCCCAAATTTTGAATTTATCTAAGGATTCTACAAAGTTAAATGGTCCGAATCATGTGGGCATATTTGGAGGATACTCCCCTTTTCAACAAAGTAAACGATTCGAAGATTCATGTTAATGAATCTGGATCCTCTTGGGTGATAAAAAACAAAAAAACATGCATCACCGGGAATTATCGAAGAATTAGTAGGTTAGTCCACACTGAATTTTCTGTGGAGGACCCAACTGGACAGTGACATTTATCCATGTTTGAACAACCTAATTTTTGCTTTCATAATAGGTTTAAACTCGAAAATGCTGAAGGCACCTACGGGTTGTGCACTAACAAAGCACAGATTGGCGCATAGGGCCCACTTCCAATACCGTATGAATAATCATCCGAGTCACTCAATAATTTTGGAATAAAATTTCGAGTGGTCGCATGAAAAATTCAACTCAATCTGATACGTGTAATTGCTTGATCCAATCTACTCCCCTGTCCCATAATGTTTCTCCAGTTTTACAAACGAAAACGTAAAAATAATACAATTTTTGTAAGAAAAATTTAAATTTTTTTCAACAATTCACTAAATATCGATATAGTTCTTTTTAATTTATGAAAAAAATTAGAATTTATTTTAAAAAGAAATGCACTACTCCATTTTTTAGTGTGAGTGTGGAGAAGAGTGAAGGGCTGTTCTTGGGGATTTGGACCCTCCGTCACTGCTTGCGTAGAGCCATAATCATGTATCGGTCATTCCCCGTCACTGCTTGCGTACCGACTTCATCTCAGTAATCTCACCTCCTCTATAAATTCTCGGGGATTTTGGTCCCTAATCGCTTACCGCAACCCAAACAACAGCACTCAAATCGAAGCCAGAATTCGAATTCGAAATCTCGCACAAACAACGATCATGGCTCCTCCGTAAGCTCTCTGCACTATTCTCTGATTCTACATACTCATGTGTGGGTAGATTCATCTATATATACGTCTGCATTCTCCCCGATTTTGTTTTCTTTCTTTTTCTTTTTCGGGTAATGCAAGGTGTTCCGGGTCAGGTTGCGTATCTCGGACTAATCCATACAGGCTTCCCTTCCCTGCCCTGCCCCTGGGGTGAGGGGGCCAAAGAATTGTTGACAAATGACAAGGAATTGACTCTGAGACCTTAGGGGAGCAAACCCTCAAGTCCCAAGCCAATATCGATTGGCTAACCCTTTTGGGGTTTATGTTAGAATGTTAGTTAGAGTTAGATTACTACAAAGTCATATCGATGCTGTTGTATCAGCTTGAACCCAGAAACTCCCAGCACCCAAGTACGGGTACACGACCAACTACCCAGAAACTCCCAACACCTAAGTACTGGTACACGACCAACTGAGCTAGAAGCTCTGGTCGGCTGATCTTATATACATGTTCATACTCCGCAATTTTTGTGTTAGTAGTGTTTTTCTTTTTTTGGGTGCATTATGGGCCTGAAGCAAAATTTTCAGATGGGGCTGTGAAATCTCAATATACTTTGCGTAGTTACAACAAGAAATAAAAAACCAAGTTACCTATACAGAAATAATGAATCTTTAGTTACCAAAAAAAGAGAGAAGAGATTACTATGAATCTTTGCGAGTCTGCGATCTGAGGCGCTATTTTCGCCGTTTAGTTCAGTTAGATCCTTAAGTTTAGAGAGTTTTATAGCCCCTTTGATTGAGGTACTATTTGGTAAGAGAAGAAAGAAAGGATTAGAGTTTCTTGCCAAATCACTCTTTGGGTTGGCTATTTTGATAGGAAATGGAGAAGAAAGTATAAAATTACTAATTGGTTACTTCCCCTTTCTTATCACTCCCGGTTAGGGAAAATTATTCAGTGCCCTTGGACTGCCAAGGGGTGGAAAAGGGACTTGGGTGGTGCCCCGGACACACTGAATAATCACACCATGTTAGAGTTTTTTCTCGTTAAAGTCCAAGAAGAGCAGTGAATCAGCAAAGGCCTTTCAGTCTTTGAAGATTTAATATCTTCACAAAATGGGCATCGAATTATTTCATGTTGTTGCCTTTCCACTATGGCCTTATTTTAAATTGGGCCCTTCAATTTTTTAGGCTGGTTAACTTTTTGTGTATGATAAGAAATACTTTTTACACAGGCCTCAATTAAAAAAGTGTCCATAGTAAAAAAGTGTCCATAAAAATTGGAGTCGCCAAAATTAGTCCAAATTTGAGGGTCTAAAGCAGTAGCTTTATGGGCTTTAGCCCAAAGCCGGTCTGGTGCATTGTTCTTAATATTGATAATGCTATTGATATGTGATGACTAATTGTCACTGTTGTTTGGTGTGATGATTTTGATGGGTTTTCTTTAATGTTTCAGGTACGTGAAAGAAGATCTTCTCCCATATTTGGATTCTACTTCTGAACCGCCTCCCCTCTTTGATGGAACTACTCGGTATACCCTCCCTCCCTCTCTCTTTGATTTGGATATATACGAATTCATATAGGCAATCCCACTTTATGGGCATAATAAAGTTTGGTTTGATGTGATGTGAATATACAGATTTCACAGAACAAAGTTTATTTGCTGTTGCGATATCTTTCTTTTTTTCTGGCCTAGTCTAGACTCAAATTATCTAAAGTGGGTACTTTCTTGAAGGTTGTATACCTATTACCCGTGCCCGTTTGCTCAACGTGTTTGGATTGCCAGGAACTATAAGGTCCGTTTTTCCTTATCCTCAATTCATTTTTGTTAGGCAATGTTTTTGATTTTCTTATTGGAGTTCGCCCAGAATGCTGTTACATTTAATCACTTCATGGTATGCATCCGTACGTTTTCACCTAATAACCTTTTTGTAGATACCATTTCCAATGTCTGCCCATGGGTTTTAATGCATATATCCTGCTTGTCAGATGAGCATAATGATTGAACATAGGCTCAATCACCAATATTAAGGTAGAACTTTGAGTTTGTCAAAGAAAAAAAGATAGCACTTTGAGTTTGATTTCTGGCTTGCATGACAAGTGGGGGAGGCCAGAGGGATGTCCAGTCCAATGTTGGACGTTAGAAGAGACCAAAGTGCAATTTATTTTCCATCTTATAGGCTTATATGCATTGTGACTTGTGAGTTTATTCAACCTGTTTACGTGTCTTATTTTGTATAAATTTTGTGATTTAGGGTTTACAAGACGAGATCAAATTGGTTCCTATTAACCTTAGAAACAGGCCTGCCTGGTACAAAGAGAAAGTTTACCCAGAAAATAAGGTAGCGTTCTCTTCATAAAATGTACTTCTGATCATTTTTGGCCATCTTAATTACATACTTGGTGCAGTTTGTGTTTATCACCAGTGACTAATGTTTGTTGATCAAATGGTTGACTAACAAACCATAAATCTTCTTATATGGGTATGTAAATATTTTTCAACATTTCTCTATAATCCCAGGATAATGACCTCCAATTATTTTGCCTGCTATGCATTGTGCTGTAAAGTACTTCGGAAAGCAATATACACTGTTCACATGTTTTTACTGTTACGGCGTGCCGCGTGCTGATCTGTTGCTGATGAACATCAAACTGATGTCATGAATTCGAAACATCCTTATGGAGAAGTTAAGAATTGCTTGGCGAGAGGGACAATATTTTATTAATTGGAACGGGGGGAGAGTTTTTGGCCTGAAGTGTTACAATGATTTGACATAAAGGTTTAGATTGAATTTGAATGGAGAGATAAATGGGACAGCTTTTGGCCTCAAGTTTGTTTCTTTTTCATTCTAGACCTAGGCTACATGAGGTAATTGCAATAATCTTGAATAGAGTTTTTGATATTTTTACTGATATTCATTAATAGTAGTATAGGGAGTGTTGGTGGGAATTTTCATGTAGAAATCCCACTTATGAAGTATTGGCAGTAATAGTGCAGTGGATGAAAATACGTAACCACTAACCAGTATAGTTAACTATCATGAACAATGATTACAACAGAAGATTTGACTTCTGTCGTCTCTACCTTGGCCCTCTTGGTGTCTATCATGAACAATGGTTATGACAGAAGATTTGACTTCTATCGTCTCTACCTTGGTCCTCTTGGTGTCGTTTCCCTGACTTGCAGCTACATTCATTAGAAAATCTGGCTTCTCCAGAAATACTATTTAAATGGCAAGTTGATCTAGTATCTGCTAAACTTATTTGTGAATACATTTGGAATAGTCATGTGATACCTTTTGCATATTCATCAATTCAAATTTTCAAATCGTTCTTCAAAGCTGCTGCCTATCATTATATTACCTACTTGAGAATTTTTTATCTGTCTAGCTCACATCTTCAGTTCTTTTTTCCCTAGGTGCCATCACTGGAGCACAATAACAAAATCATCGGAGAGAGTCTAGTTTTACTTAAATATCTAGATGATAACTTTGAAGGCCCCAAACTTTTGCCTAATGTAAGATGTGCTTATGTATTTACACCCTGTTCTCCGTCCCTCTCACTCTTCACGTTTTTCAGATTTTGACGAGCAAAGATGTGAAATATTACAGGATCCTTTGAAACAGCAGTTTGCTGAAGAGTTGTTAGCGTACACTGACACACTCAACAAAATCGTGTATACTTCTTTTAAAGGAGATCCAGCGAAAGAAGCTGGTGAGGTTCTAAACTTTGCGTGTTCTGGGAAATTAGTCACAGAATAAATGAAAGCACTCTCTCGACACATTGCTGACTTCAGTAATTTCTGCATCAGGTAGCGCTTTTGATTACTTAGAAACCGCTCTACACAAATTCGAGGATGGACCTTTCTTCCTTGGCCAATTTAGTCTGGTATGCCTCATCTCTGTTCTGTTGGTTTTAATGATGCTACATTGTTTGTGCATTTGCAGTCAGTATTTCTGTATGTGCTACGGGGTGCTATTTTGGAGATCATTTTAACTTATTATGGCAAACAAGCATGCATGTCAATGGAACCATGTGCTTAATTTTCTGTTTTTTTCTCCATGTTACTAACTCATGATCTACAGGTGGACATAGCCTATGCTCCATTTGTCGAAAGGTTTCAAATCTTCTTACAAGACGTGTGGAAGTATGACATTACGGCAGGACGACCAAAACTAGCAACATGGATTGAAGTGAGTTAATCAATTAAATTTGTTCTTGAAGGCAAATTTGAATTTAATAGTTAATACTATACAGATGTGGTGCATTGTGGTTTAATGCACATCAATCATGTGTTTTCGTTGCCTAGCCATAAGTTCTTTGTGTAATTGAGCATGTAAGTTTGATCGCTGCTGTGAGACACCAAACTCTGATTGAGATGGTGCAATTAGACATTTCACTTGGAAGGGCATGGAAGCAATGACAAATGAAAATGTATATGATTGTGTTTTCTAGGATCATCTCTCCTGATGTTTATGATCTCAATGTTTCACGGTCACACAGAAAAGAAATATGGTCCCGCATTCTCTCTCTCTCTCTCTCTCTCTCTCTCTCTCTGTTGCGCTAACATAACAAATTTGTGCTGCACACTACCTCTTTGGATGAAAGTTTAGCTTTGAGTCCAATGTTTCTGAGCATAACATAGGCAACGAGATCTTTTGCAACTTTTTGTTTTTGGCTCTAGTGATTTGGCTCCTTATCAAATTTGGTTAAGGGTGTAGGATGTTAATTTTCTCAATCAAGGGTATAGTAGGAACTGCGAATTTCCATTGCAAGAAGCGTTGAACTTTATTATATCTTCCATGACATCTGGAACTGCTGATCTGTGCAGGAGGTGAACAAGATTGATGCTTACAAGCACACAAAGTGCGATCCCGAAGAACTTATTCAAACCTACAAGCAGCGCTTTCTGGTAGTCCTCATGCTTTTTACTGAAAAGTCTGAAATGCAATTGGCACTTGAATTTATTCACTCATAGTGAGACATCAAACAAAATTAACTTACACTATCCATCTTTCTTTTTGCAGGGTCAGTAGTGAATTCCCCAGAAGCTACTCCAGCAGCTGTTCTGAACTATGTACTAAATAAGTGGCTTCATGCTATCTATGTTGTATCTATTCTGTAACTCTGGTGTTCCCAAAGCTTGTCGTCGGATTGTTTTTCTAGCTTAATAAGATCAACTCATTTGTGTGGTGTACTGTGATATGTTGGTGTATTATCGTACTTGTATTTTTCTTTCGCTTGTTACATTGCAAATCGGAATAAAATCGTAGTTATGTGATGTGATTATGTACATTCCAAACCAATATATCTATTCTAATCTAATATATGAAGGGAGATTACTTTTTCAAAATCCGATTTGCACACGCATTGAAAGGAGAATACAACAAAAACAAAGACAACAAAATATAGCCAGAAAATAACTTGATTAACTTCTACATTGATAATCCTTCTTCTGAAATACAAAAAATATATGCATAGCAATATTAACACTTTTAGTATAGCGGGCGGGGCACAAGATGCGTGTGCAACTTGTTCCAGCCAACCAAACACTGCCTTAGTGAAAATATCATCTAGATCTAACATTATTACCTTAGTGAAACTATTCTATCGGAAACAATAAGAAGGATATATTTTAGAACAATTCCCTCTCCGTTGTTGGGTACAATAGAGCATCTCCAGCCCTTACTGTCTTTTTTTCCACTTCAACTCAAAATTTGAGTAAAAAACACCTCAATACTCGAACCTATATCATAGTGAATTGTACTAATACTTTTCACTCAAACCAATGGAGAAAATTCGAGTAAAAAATGGCTTGGGAGGTATTAAGGTGTTCTCTCAGAATACAAGTACTCCACAATGTCAGATTTCAGTTATCTTCTCTTTGCGAAATTGGAAAGTACAAGTTTAAAATTTCACAAGATATGCTCTTGCTTTCCTTAATGCTTAGCTAGTGTTGTGGGTCTGTCAGTGTGAACAAACACTGAAATCAAATCGAGCCGAAACATCACAGTTAGAGAATGGATATGCTAAAGATTATGAAGGGATCTGCAATGGAAAGCTAATTACTTTTCTTTAGGTTCCGTTCCTTTATTCTTTTCATTTTCCATGGGCCCATGGTAAATCCTTCACACATCCATGATCCAAACGCAATCTGAAGTTTAGTTTCTGGACGTAACATGTCAACTACTGTCATCCCACTCTCCAGACATTTCCCGTGTCATGAATGGTACATGACAGAGAGCTAGAGCTCAAGATAGCTAGGGAGCTCCCTGCCCATTTTTTGGTCGCAAGCTGAATGTAGACATGTTCAAGGTTTTGGTTGTCAGAGTTATGTTTTTACGCATCCGTGTCCCAAAATTTTGTTTTTCTGCATCAATTTAACAATCTCAAGGCATGAGTAGAAGTGGAAATCATTTTGTGTGATAACAATCTCTTCCATTGAAATACAGTACTTGCACAACACATTTACATATAGTACTGTCAAAGCTAATATAGGCTTGCAATTTGAGGGCTACAAAACACTTCCACCTCTTCAAGAACAGCCTTAAACTCATCCCCAAACAAGGACTCCTTCCCATCAGGCCTTTTAGCATAAGAGAGTCCCAATCTAGACTTAGCTTGCCTCAGATCACCAATCCCCGAATTCGTATCCGGCCCAGCAAACCCGCCCATGACTGGAGCCAATGGCGGCCCAATGAGCAGGCCGTCGGCCCCAAACTGCGGCCCACCCCGAGCATAATCGAAAAGTGCAGCTCCACTACCCCCTACTTTGGGTAGAACAATGGGTTCATCAGTTGTTTGATCATTTTTTTCCCAGTAAAAGAGGAAGGCATCAAAAGTCTCATAGTAATCGTCGGTGCTTCTGTATCCTTCTGGGTTAAATCCTCCAAATTTGAATGAGTTGTTTGTCCAACCGATTATAACACAGGGTCCTTTGAAATCAGAGCAGTTGTGAAATGCAGTTGCGCTGAATCCGTCAAGTGTGGCTTTGTAACAGCATTTGAGTTCCCTACCTGCATAATAAATTCATGACAAAACTTAGCATATACTATATTGGATTGCTATATTCAAATCTTTTGTGGGTTGTCAAATTCATATCGCTCCCATTTTATCGGAAGTCCCGAAGGGTCATGGTAATAACAGAGTTGTGTGTGCGTGTGAGAGAGAGAGAGAGAGAGAGAGAGTACCCTTGAGGAATGTTTTGGCAACCAGAGAAGGTGGGAAGGGAAGATCAATAGGGTGGTAATTGGGCTGTGGTTTCTCATCGGCTTTTCCCCTACCAAAGTTCCAATCAAAGAAGCTATTAATCCAGCTTGGGGATACAGAGTTTGCGACACTGAAACTACTCATCTCTCTGCACTCCCCTTCCCTTCACATTCACCTCCACAAAATCTAAGGAAACAAACATTATCCAGGAGAAATGATCGTCAGTCGTCTTAGGGTTATTTTCACTTTTATCCCCTAAACATCCTCAATTTTGTTTATATCCCTTAGCTTCTAAATCAACCTACTTGATCCATAAACTATTGTGATAGTAGCAATCAAGTCCAACGGTTCCTCTCTAAATAGACGGTTTCCTTCGCATGCGGGTTTCTACTGCTAAAATAGAGGGCAAAAAGGACTTTTCGCTAAGCAAGTTATGGAGAAAAAATTCTAATCCCTTCCTAACAATATCGTAAGAGAATTAAAAAAAAATTGAGGAGAAATAAAGAGACAGAAAGAAAAAGACAAAGACAAAGGGGGAGAAAAAAAAACACATACTAAAATACGAGGATTGTGTTGCCCCTTGTTTCCTAGCTTGATTTAGAGTAAATTACACTGACATGCTCTCTATTAATTCACAACAGAAAGTCTAAGGTTCCCGACGGAGGGATCCCTACGGCGCGCCGGGCCCACTTCGGCTACCGGACGATTGATCCGAGCCGTCCAAAAATTCAAAAAAAAAAACCAAGTGGGCCCACGCGAGAATCAACGGCATCCGATGTGTGTAGGTGGCCGATCTGAGCACTCCATTTTTTTGTATATATAATCCATTTTTTGTGCATATATATATACAAAAAAATGGAGTGCTCGGATCGGCCACCTACACACATCGGATGCCGTTGATTCTTACATAAGCCCACTCGGTCTTTTTTTATAGAATTTTTGGACGGCTCGGATCAACCGTCCGGTAGCCGGAGTGGGCCTGGCGCGCCGTCGGGATCCCTCCCATCGGGAACTGTAGCACCGCTGAATTCACAATCACACTATTACCCCTTGCTCTTTTAAATCATATGGACACCTCTTCTAGCTGACACTGTTAGTGGTTTATAAAAGTTGTCATACTAGCCTAATCGTAATTATAAAAATAAATAAAAATACTCTCAAAAATCACTTCTCTTTCCATCTCTTTTTGCCAGCCAAATCAACTCCACCACAGCCCGTCTTGCCGCAACGATGCCACAGTCACCTCCTACAGTCATCACACAACATTTTGGACTTGTGAAGCCTAATTTGATTTGGGTAGTGCTCCGGTGACGACTCAAGGTTTGATGTAGATTCTAGGTTATAAAATACTTGCTATACGCAATAGCTAATGTATGTTGTACTCTCTTCTTTCAAACTACATAGTAGAGCTGGTATGAGCTGTGAATGTACTTGCACATAATGTGCAGAGTATTATTTCCATTCTAAAATGATTGCACCAAATTAATTATCTTGGAACTCATACCTATACTATATTTTACGTATCATCAGTGTGGTTACTAGTTGTCGTTTACGAAATGGTCTAAACATAATAAAATGTAGCATCTTTTTGATTTATTGACCTCAAATATTTTTTAACTGTTCATAGTATTAAATTTGTGCATATTCAATTACTAGTGATACTATCAGTTTGCTTTATAATCTAAAGAGGGCACACAATAGTAGTTTCATCCCTGGATTGAAAGTATATAGGCCATCAAAAGAGAAAAAAGGCAAGAAAGAAAGACCTAAATGCTTTCCAAGGAACAAGAGGTGCATACCAGATATTCCCATAAAGGAATGTGAACAAATAAAAAGGATCTATAGCGAGACCTCAGTAAGCCAAAAAAATTCGAGACATGGCTATTGATGCATGGAAACGTCTCCTTGAGAGCTATTGAAAGGTAAATTCTGTAAAGAGAACTGATTTGTTAGATTACCAATGACCTGCAACTGATTTGCCAAACTGACACAAATCAAAGTAGGTAGATTATTACTCTATATTGGTGCTGTTTTAAACCATTTCGTAAAATGTATAAAGCACCTTCGACAGTCATTAAGGGTATGACTTCCATGTCTCATGTCCAGTTGGGACTTGGCCATCCACTTGACAAATATAATTTTAAGTTTAAATTTAACAAAAACTACGGGTGGAAGCCCAATGTTAAGCACGAAAATCCCTAAGTCACCTCTTCGTAAACACTAAGGTCTTGTTTGGTAACTATTTCATTTCCTGTTTTCTGTTTTCATTTTCAAAATTTTCAAAATTTAGAACCGGAAGTTTGTTTGGTTGTCTATTTTCATTTTTAAAAATTTAAATGTTTAAATGTGTTTTCTAAATTTTTGAAAATTGAGAAATACTTTCACTTCTTGTAAAAATAAAAAACCGGCTACCAAATCCTGGAAGGCGCGTTCTGCTTCTCCTTATATCAGTCGACTTCTCTTTATGTCAGTCTTCCCCAGATCCATCGATCCCTCTCGATCCCACTGGTTTCAAGTGGCTGAAAGATCTCTCTCTCTCTCTTGGCTATTGTAACTCGTGCCCAAATCTCATTGAATCGAGTCAGGAAACAGAGAAACACATCAACCATCTAGTCGGCTACTGCAGAAGGAGAGGAGCAAAGTTCTCACTGGTAACGTTCTTTCGAAGTCGATCGAATAATCCAATTTTATACTTTCCCTAATTCTCCTCCTCGTAGATATCAGTATGTCTTTGTACATCGAAGCGCAGTATGTCTCCATACGTTTTGATTTTCTAAGTTTCTGAACCTGTAAATCAGGATTCGTTACACATGTATGCGTGTATACTCTTTTATGATTGTGTATTTGTATACAAATTTCCATATAGTTCACTGTTTCACCACGCTGAAAACATTGTTGCGGTGCTTAGTTAGATTTGGAAGAATTTTGGACAAGAGAAATGGTTATATGTATGTGGTGGTAGATGTTTAGAAGATG
>JAOTQK010048370.1:0-15015 GCA_025642025.1 Rhododendron ferrugineum | reverse complement strand
GGAGGTTGGTGGATCGTCACGGACGTGGATGGAAAAGGTTGAATGAGACAAGGGAGTGTGGGTGTGAGTGAAGGTTGGGTATTTTGGGGTGATAATGCCTTTGAAGTTAATGAAAAATCAACTCCAATGATGAGAATGAAGTGAGTGCAAGCCTTTAAAGAAGGTCCTTTGGGAATTGCCTTCTTTAAGACTTTGGAAGTGGAAGAGTAGATGAGAAAGTGGGTGTGAAAACTTAGAGAGAGAAAGTGGAGGAAGCCAAAAGGAAGGCAAAGGAGGGACTTAGAAAGGGGGTGTAGTGAGTGGTTTTGTGATCATGATCCCTTTTCTCTTGAGTGGAGGGGTTAATTTATAGGCAAAGGGCCAAGGACTTTGAATTCAAATGGTGGAGGTATTTTCTGGGGCAGGCCAGAAGTGCACTTTCGGCTGAGCCAGTCATTAGCTGTGGCTTAAACTGGTGTGGCCGACAGCTTTCTGAGCCAGTCAGCCTTTTGCTCAAGCTGCCGTGCGGTTAATGGTTGCTGCGCACGGTTCCTTGGATTTCAAGGTGCCGCGCGCTTTATTCCTGCCCGCACGGTGCCTCTTCCTTCGGCCCAGGGTCTTTTGGGCTTGGTCTGGGCTTTATCTGGGCCTTTTGGGTTCGTATGGGCTCAGGGGATCCTTTTTCAAGCTCGTAAAGGTATTGTTTCCTCCATTTCATCATCGGGGTGGACAAAGACTCTCCGAGGTCCGGATTGGGGTGTCTACAACTGGCGTGCGCCGGTATGCCTAAACTCACAGTTTCTGTACTCAACCCTCTAGGCTCTAGAAG
This sequence comes from Rhododendron ferrugineum, assembly GCA_025642025.1. Taxonomy (NCBI): domain Eukaryota; kingdom Viridiplantae; phylum Streptophyta; class Magnoliopsida; order Ericales; family Ericaceae; genus Rhododendron; species Rhododendron ferrugineum. The sequence continues at coordinate 14,207 of JAOTQK010048370.1, read as the reverse complement.
GACCAGTGCACACCCAGGACAAACCACGCAGTTTATATGGAACAAAATATACAATTACAGACAGCAGGAATAGGTCTAAAGAAATAACTTGAAGCGAACCCCATAAACAGTGTGGGGAATAAATAAAGGCCAAGGCTTAAGAGCCATGCAAGGGCCAGCCATTGGAATATAAACTCAACTGCCGTACGCCAGTCATATGAGATCGTACGCCAGTTAAGTCACTTTGCCCAATGTTTGGCTTTGCATCATCTGGGTTCTGGAACATGACTAAAAGGGTCCCAGAGACCATTTACAACAGGAATAGTAGATAAATGACTACACAGTTCTAATACAGGAAAGCAGTAAGTTGGTTTTAACATGCTACAAGGTGATCAAAATGAAAAGGAAAATAGAAAATAGTGATCAGTGATCCCCATGCCAGTGGAGCATATACTGCCATTACTGGCGTACGGCTTAACAGTACTGGCGTGCGCCACTAACACTACACACGATCCTTGAATCCTTGCCAGCTTTAGGGCCAGAACTGGTATTGATTACCAGCCTTGACCCTACCAGCCCCCCTCAGGAGTTAGAACAGATTGCAGAAATAAAGGTGGTATACCTTTGTTTTGAGGTTAATGATGGGTTTGTGCTTTGAACTTGAGGCTTGAAGGATATGTAAGGAGTGTAAGGGTGCTATGGTGTATAGTATATTCCTTGCATGCCCTTTTCAATGAATGAGAGAAAAAGGAAGCAAAGAACTAGGAAAAGAGGGAAGAAGAGACTTGAGAGCTCTTAATGGAAGTAACCCCTTACAAATGAATGCAATGGGGGGTATTTATAGGCAAAATAACAACTGAAAGGGCTGAGATCAGTTGGGTTTAAGGCTGGTTGAGTTAGTGAAGGAGCCTCCCATGCATTAAATGCATGGGACTTGGGTTGAAAGGTAGTATAGGAGAGAGGAGGGGACAACCTGCCCGCTCGAAATCATCAGGGAACTGTAGACTACGTCGGGGTGGCACAAAAGTCTCGTGCACGTGGCTGAGTAAAGTTGATTTGACTGGATTGAACCAGCGTACGCCACAAATAGACTGGCGTGCGCCAATGGAAACTGAGTCAACGGTCGATGACTGACACGTGGCAGTCGACCATTGTACGCATGTTCATGACCAGCGTATGCTAGTAGGGTTTTGCTGAGGCCATTTGGTCCTGGCTTGAGAGGTTTGAAAAAGGAGTTTGTAAGATTTCGGGTGAGGTTAGGAACGCTCAAAGCTCAAACACACCAACAATCTCGGGATGTTCTTGACCTTAATCATCATCGGGGAATCAAAGACCGTAAGTAAACTAATCTGGACAGTCCAGAATAGGGTGTCTACACATAGACACTGCGACCACAGTCCAGTTCGAGACCGGAACTCCTAGTCGGTAGATTTCTTTCCTTAGTATACACTTTGCATAATTTGTGTCATGCTTCGTATATAATGACTTTCCTCTTCCTTTATATGGCGGTTCCTTGCAGTTGACAGGGTCGTGCAGGAGCTTCGGGGAAGGGCTGTCCGAGCTCGCATTACAGCTGCTTACGCCATCCCTCCTACGAGCCGATTCGCCCCGAACTTTCTTGGATACATTCCGACCTGCACAAGCTATCTGAAAAATAAGCCAAGGCAGCAGGGAGTGCCAAGGGCTGGCCGAGGATGAGGCAGAGACAGAGGGAGAGGAAAAGGGGGAGGAAGAGGAGAAGAAAGCAGAGGAGGTGGCACACCCGAAGCAGAGGGAAGCAACTCCGGGGCTCGGGGCACCATACGCGAGGAGATCGACCGGGAAACTCCTAAACGGACCGGGCTTAGCGGTGAAATGGCTAGCCGAGGTAGGGAAGTTCTCAACTTGAGGCGCCAAAGGCCGAGGGGCCGAGGCACCGAAACCGTAACCGGGGCAGCTAGTACCGGGAGCCCGAGGGACACCCCTATTTCGCCGGAGGGTCCTCCGGAGAAGAGGGCTTAGTACGAGAAGGGAGACACCAGCCGAGGGAAGGATAAGGAGACTATTCTGATCGAAGAGGAGGGGGAACAAGGCGGCGTGACTGGCGGGGAGGGGACCGATACCGAGACCAGGGTTCCTGCAAGGGAGATCCCCTGGGCTCCCGAGGTCCGCCACTACGCTGGACGCCTGATCCACCATGCCAACAGTATTACCAACCTTGGGAGGGCGTTTGGGATGCTTCGGTCCTGCATTCTCCCAAGGGATGCCAGGGCTGTCAAAGGCTGCACCGAGGATCTCACCAGGGAGATAGCACAGGCGCTTCTGACTGTAAGTTGTTATTGCTCTTCGTTTATTCCCTTCGGTTTGGTGTTTGCTCTTGTAATATTTTCTTCCATTTTTTGTTGGCAGGCTGACGCTCGGGCTCTTGCGATCAATGACGGATGCAAAGCGCATGAGCAAGAGATCGAGGAGCTGAAACAGGCTCTTGCATAGAGGGAGAATGATCTGAAAGTGGCTCGGGAGACCTGCAACCTCTACTTGGCTGACTTTCAAAAATGCGTCAAAGAAAGAATGCTCAGCGAAGGCAGAGCTAGTAAAGCCGAGGAGGACGCTGCCACACTAAGGGTCACCCGAGCGCGAGAGGTCGAGGCCGCGAGGAACAAGGGCCATGATGAAGGTGAGGAACAAGGGCCATGATGAAGGTTGGGACGCGGCCGAAGTGGAGTACAAGAAGCAAGTTCGAGAGATCGAGGCTAAGCTGCATAGGGATCGCTTTCTGGACGGGCTGCGCTTCGGTCACGAAGCTCTACTAAGCAAGCTTGATCTACTGGAGGATTCGGAACTCCGACCCATCCCCGAGGCGCCCCCCAAAAAGCTTGTCCTGCCCGAGGAGGAGGATGAAGTGGTGCCAAATCCCGAGACGGAGACCCTCCCCGAGGACCAAGCCGATCCCAACATTACTACTCCAGCTGACGCTTAGGACGATTTGACCCCTCTCTCTTCTGAAAGAACACTTGTATTTTTGATTCACTTTGACTGGACGGCTCTAGACATTTGGAGTTTGCCGTTCTAGAGTTATGTAATAGTTAAGTGGGACTGGCGCCGAACAATTGGCCTGAGCCAGATCCTCGGTAGGATTATTGACTTGCACCGTACATTCAATTCGTAGCTGATACAAATGAATGTTTTCTTTTCCTGAACACTATTTTTATCTTTGAGATGCTTGTAAGAATTTATGGTTGCGGCTTAGGGTGTCGTGCCCCCTGCGTCGGTTAGACTTGTGGAATTGTAGAGCAAGTTTTGACCGAAGCATGAACCGAAGCATTCTTAAAGGCGTAAGATGTGCAAAAAAATGATTGTTGGTGCCCCCTGCTTCGGCTGGGCTTGCTGGCTTGACAAGCAAGGTTGGGCTCGAAGCAAAATTTGAAAAAGGTTTTATTAGATAGACTGATTAGCCGATGCTCCCTGCCTCGGAAAGCCACTAGGAAGCCGAGAGCTAAACCAAAGCAAGTAGAAGGAAATTGATTTTTGAATTAACCGGCCCCTGCTTCGATCAGGTTTTCTTGGCTTCTTAGGTACGGAAGCACGTGAGAGACGGACAAATGATGTCACGCGACTTTGAGGGACTGCTAGGGGATATAGGCTTGGGTCCCGTGGAGTGTTGGCGTTGGCCAAGAATTTGGGACGCAGCGAATCCGAGCAGTGAGGAGCATCAGAACAAGGGGCTCGGGAAGAACCGAGTTTCCTTAAGGCGATCAACCTGAAAGCATGAACGACCAAAAAGGCCAGGGTGACTTAGGGGGAGTTCCGCCAGGAGGGTGTTACCTGGTGAGGACACGATCCCCGAAGTCGAGATAAAACGGTTTGAGCGATGGTAAACCGATTGATAAAAATAAACAACAGTAAAAGTAAGAACAAGTGTTGCAAAAAAGGGAAAATTCTCATTGACACTCATTCGGGTACTATCATTACATAGATGAGTTGCTCTCAAAAGAAAATGACTTGGAAAATAAAGACTCATAGGAAAAAGAAGTTGACGGTGCTTCGAGACCGAGGCACTGTTAGCCATAGAATTTCTTCAGGTTGTTGGTGTTCCAGGACTTAGCAATAGGAGAGCCATCCAGCTTCTCCAACTTGTAATTGCCTGAGCCGAGGTGCTTAAGGACTCAGAAGAGGCCCTCCCAATTAGGCATTAACTTTCTCTTCTTGGACTTCTCCACCACTTTCTTCCAAACGAGGCCGTCCGGTTTAAATGACCTGAGACAAACGCTACGGTTGTAGCACTTAGCAACCTCCTGTTGGTACGATGCGAGCCTAATCCTTGCATTCTTGCCTTCCTCCTCGGCCAAGTCGAGGTCCGAAGATATGGAATTGTTGTTGACAGATTCGTCAAAGTTTTCAGTGCGGATTGTTGGGAGTCCGACTTGGAGAGGGATGACGGCCTCCATTCCGAATGCCAAGGAGAAGGGAGTGGGCCCGATGGACCGCCGAGGCGTAGTTTGGTAGCCCCAGAGCACCCTGGGTAGTTCTTCGGCCCATTTGCCCCGTCGTGACTCGAGTCGATGTTTTAGCCGGGATGAAATTGCCTTATTAGCAGCCTCGGCCTGCCCATTCCCCTGAGGGTATGCCGGGGTGGATGTATCCCACTTGATGCCATATTCGTCTAGGAGGGCCCGGTATCTCTGCCCGGTGAACTGTTTCCCATTGTCCGTGATGATGGCGAAGGGTACACTGAAGCGAGAGATGATATTTTGCCAGACGAAATGAATGACGTTGGCCTCCTCAATGGTGACCATGGGCTCGGCCTCGACCCATTTCGAGAAATAGTCGGTTGCGGTTAGTAGAAATTTGAATCCACCAGGGGCAAGGGGGAGCTTACCAAAGATATCCATGCCCCACCGTGAGAACGGCCATGGGCTTGTGAGGGGGCTAAGGTCTCCAGCCCACTAGTGGATGATGGGGGAGAATATCTGGCACTTCCTGCAACTCCTTGACGAACTCTTCGGAATCCCTCTTCATTGTTGGCCACCAATAACCCTGAGTAAGGGCTCGGTGCGCGAGGGAACGTCCATCAGAATGGCAACCACTTTCACCGCCGTGGAGCTCTTCAATGATTCCTGGTACTTGGTGGGGGTGTGCCACCAGCAGATATGGTCCGAAAAATGACCTTCGGTAAAGTTTGTCATTCGGATTGAGCCAGAAGAGGGCGGCCTTGTTATGAAGTCTGTGGGCATCTTTTTTATCTGAGGGAAGGATGTCTGCTCGTAGATATCCCACAATTTCATCCATCCAGCTTGGGCCGAGCTCGATGTTGAGTACCTCGTGGCTTAGGACTTCAAGCTCTAAACTAGGTTTGTCGATGGAACTGAAAGAGATGGACCGATGCCCCGAGGCTGAGCAGGCCGAAGCGAGACCTGCAAGGGCGTCGACATGGGCATTCTGTTCCCTTGAGATATGCTGGACTCGAATGGCTTTGAAATATTTGGTGAGTCGGACGGCGGAGCTGAGATAAGTGCGCATTCGGTCGTCCCGTGCCTCATACTCCTCTGAAAGCTGGTTGACAACTAACTGAGAGTCGCTATATACGATGAGCTCTTCGATGCCTAGAGCTTCGGCGGTCTTGAGTCCGAAAATCAATGCTTCATACTCGACCTCGTTGTTGGAGGCGGGAAAATTGATGGAGAGAGATCTTTCGTGCAAAATGGCCGAAGGGAGAGGAGTATGATTCCAGCCCCAGCGCCTCAGTTGTTGGAGGCGCAATCAACGTACATTTTTCAAACGTCACCGTGAAAGAGCTTCCAGGCTGTGCTAGGGTTCGCTTGGAGCGCCGCCTCGGGATTGGGATTTGGAGCCGGGGGGAAGGGGTCGGTTGGCATAAGCTTGGCGATGAAGTCGGCCAAGGCCTGGGCTTTTATCGTCGTTCGGGGTTGGTAGTGGATCTCGTAATTCGCAAGCTCCACAGCCCACTGGGAGATTCGGTTGGAGAGATCCGCCTTTCGGAGGAGGGATTTCAGAGGATACTCAGTGAGAACGATGATTCTGTGTGCCTGGAAGTACGGAGTAAGCTTTCGGGAGGCTGAGACGAGGGCAAGAACTAACTTTTCCAAAGGTAGATAACGTGTCTCGGCGGGAGTCATTGTCTTACTGGAGTAATAGATGGGTAGATGGTCCCGTCTTTCCTGTCGAACGAGCACCTAGCTTATAGCGTGCGGTGAGATGGCTAGGTATAGCAACAAGTCCTCCTAGTCCCGAGGCGTGACGAGTAGTGGGGCCTCAAAAAGGAAAGTCTTCAGCTGCTGGAGAGCGCGATCACAGTCTTCTGTCCAATTAAAACTTCATCGGATGCCCTTCAAGAGGGCTAAGAATGGCTGGAATTTGTCGGAGGAGCGACTGATGAATCGATTCAGGGCGGCGGCCATGCCTGTTAGACGTTGAACATCCCTTTTGTTGTGGGGAGTCGAGAGTTTCTCGATGGCAAGGAGTTGAGCGGGGTCGGCTTCAATACCGCGTCGGGCGACGAGATGACCAAGAAATTTACCGGAGCTGACACCGAAGGCGCACTTCTCGGCATTGAGACGGAGCTTGTGTTTTTGAGAATTTCGAAGGTTTCGGCGAGGTGGTTCAGGTGATCACCGGCTAGCATGCTTTTGACCACCATGTCATCAATGTAAGCCATCATGGTGTCCCCCAGTAAACGCTCGAACATCTTGGTTATCATACGCTGGAAAGTGGCCCTGGCGTTTTTCAAGCCGAAAGGCATAACGAGATAACTAAAGATTTCGTGGGGGGTGATGAAGGCCGTGTTCTCGACATCGCCCTCGCTCATGGCAATTTGATGGTAGCCACGGTAGGCGTCTATAAAACTAAGTTGGTCGTGGCCGACCGTGGCGTCGACGAGCTGGTCAATTCGCGGAAGGGGAAAAAAGTCCTTCAGGCAGGCGTCATTGAGGTTGGAATAATCGACGCAGACCCGCCACTTACCATTTTTCTTCTTCACCACCACGGTGTTAGCTAACCACCGGGGGTACTGGACCTCTCGGATGGCCTTAGCATTTAGGAGCCGGTTAACCTCTTCAATGACAGCGTCGGAGTGGACCGGGAAGGATCACCTTGCCCTTTGCACAACTGGGCGCCGAGCTCAGTCGATGTTGAGCTCATGGCAGATGAACGAGGGATCAACCTTGGGCATCTCATACGAGGTCCAGGTGAATACTTCTATGTTCTTTTTGAGGAAGTCAACCATCTCGTTCCGCTCGGTATCACAAAGTGAGGAACCGACAAGGAAAAAACGAGAGTTGTCCTCGGTTATGGGGATGGTGACAAGATCTTCTACTGCTTTCTCGTCGGTTGGTCTGCCGACGTCTTCCAAAACTGGGCCTCGGGGACCTCAATGAGGTTGACCCGGGAAGTCTGTTTACTGCTTCGGACCGCGTTGACATAACATCGTTTGGCGGCAGTTTGATCTCCATAAAGGTCTTCTTGATGTCCATAGGCGCCTATAAAGCGGACCACCTGGTGATAATTGGAGGCAATAGCCTTCATCTTATGGAGCCAGGTGCAGCCGATGATAGTGTTATAAGGGCTAGGGACATCGACCACCACAAATTCCATATCAAGGACTACCGAACCAGCGCGGATGGGAAGGGTGATCAAGCCAAGGGGCCATACCGGGGCCCCGTTGAAACCGATGAGGGGAACTTCAGAGGGGCGGAGATCGATTTTCGAGAGTTTCAGGTCTTTAAACAGAGAGTAGTACATGACCTTGGCCGAGCTGCCTTGGTCAACGAGGACGCGTCGGACGTTGAAAGTTTCGATGCGTAGAGTGACCACGAGGGCGTCGTTGTGCGGGAGCTGGACACGGTCGAGGTCTTTCTCGGTAAAAGTGATGGTCCATTTGGAGCCGTCGCCAGTGTGGGCGCGCTTCAGCTCAGGACCAACTAACATAACTTGTTTGGAAGAGGAGGCATCGTTAAGCTCGTTACGAATGATAAGAGCGGCTTCAGCATTTAGAGGGTCGTGGATGACATGAATCGTTTGAACTTCTTCTTCAGTATGGGTCTCGACGCACTATGCCCGAGCCCTGGTTTTATCGTGATCGATGAGGTTACCGAGGTGGCCTACTATAACGAGCTGCTCTAAGTAGGACTTGAAGGGCTTGCATGAAGTGGTGAAGTGGCCCTACTCGTTGTGGTAACTGCATCGGACGATTGGAATTTTGATCTTCCCATTCTCGGTTCCCAGCTTTTGGTTCGAGAAGGAGAAGAAAGGCTGATCCTTGACTTGGTTGATAATCCGATAGATGGGAATGGTAAAGACGGTTTTCTCGGCGTTGAAGTCGCTAGGCTTCGGTCCCTTCCTCGGGGATTGCTTAATGTTGTTCACCTGTTTTTTGGGCGTCGTAACGGGCGAGGAAGTCGGAGCAGCTGTAGAAGCGGATGCTGCCTTTAGGCTCGTGGGCTTCCCCATGCCCCTCTCGGCTTTGGATTCGATGAGTTGGCATCATCCCTCGATACGAGTCATGAGGTCCTTCATGGAGTTGGGTTTGTGGCGAGCGAGGTTGTCGTAGACCTGCTCGTCTTGGGAAGTGAGACCGAGCTGGAATCCTCAGGCCGAGATGACGCCGTTGTATCCCTCTATTTTGTTGAATAATTCCCAATAGCAACCGGTGTATTGGCGTAGCGTTTCGTCGTTTCATTTTCTCAAGGCGAAGAGGGAGTCGATCTCCTTCTCGTGCTTGTTGATCGTGACGAACCGAGCCATGAAAGCATCGTAGAGGGAGTCGAACGAGGAGATTGACCGGGCAGGGAGCTGGTTAAACCACGTAAGGCCTAGGTTACCGAGGCTTGCGAGGAATACTTTGCAGAGGAAGGCGTCGTCCGAGGGCTCATTACGGAGGAAGAGGGACATGACAAGCTTGTACTGCACCAAGTGAGTATATGCCTCGGTCTTGCCATCGTATTTGGCGAATTTGGGTTTGGTGAATCCTTTCGTTGGGGTGACCGAGTCGATCTCTCTTGTGAATGGAGAGGTCGTGAGCCGCTCGAGTCGGGCTTCGCGATGAGGTCGGATCGAACAGTCAAGACCGTCTGGATGCTCGGTCGCGGTACGCTTCTTCGGGATTAACTGGTCCAATCTTTCAAATTCTTTCCTCTTCAGCGGGGCGCTTCCCGACCTCTGGGGGGAGTGCTCATGCCGATTCTTCTTGTGGCTATATCGAGAATAAGGCTCGAGGCGCTCGGTGACGGGGCTCCTGTCACGGTTATCCTTTGGGTGCGAGACGAATGGCTTTTCGCTTGTGAGTTTTTCAGGAGCTCTAGATACCCTTTGGTTTGGAACTCCAAGAGGCCATCATCCTCTTTGGTGGCCCTAATAAAACTAAAGGTGGGCTCGCGTGGCCCCTTCCCAGTTTTGAATGAATGGGTGGAGGAAGCGGAGACATTTCCGACTTCGAGTCTCTCGAAGGCAGACGGCTTCCCGTGAAGTCCTTTGGGGTCGGGGTTAGGGGAATGGGAACGTTCCCTACGCCATGCATCTTTTCCGTTACGACCCCCCTCCGGTGGTTCGAAACAATCCCTGGCCGAGGGTGTTGGACGGTTTTCCAACAGGGTACCCCTTCCGCGGCTGCATTGAGGGCTATGTTGGCTCCTCCGTCTGTCACAGCTTCCGGTGAAATGGGATGGGGAGATCTGAAGGAGATTCTTGATTTCAGCCAGCTCATCCCTGACAAGCTTGTCGCAATCCACAATCGTTGTTAGGTCGTCGATCTTCCACTCGAGATGGCGGATGTAAGTATGGAGTTCGGTGGCGGCCCCCACGTCCTGCGTCGAGGTTCCGACTCCGACTTCGATGGCCATGTGAGTTTTCCCAAGGGCATTGGCTATGCCGGAGGCCAGGTTGTGGTCTTCGAGAGGGCCGAGCCCGAGGGTGGTTTCACTGGGATGTGGATCTTCAATTGTAGGGGTTCAATTTGATGGGATCTTGATCATTGTTTAGGTTAGGATCCTTCGTCTGCGGCTCCACGCTCCTGCTGCTGGACCTGCAACAAGTCACTAAGGCTGGAGTAGCCTAGTGACCCTCCGACGATCAAGTTAAATCTCCGGAAAGGAATGTAGGTCTAGGGTTAGGGTTGAATGGCATACCTCTCTAGGTTAGAGTCCCTTTGTATTTATAGACCTAGGTTTACTTGGCCTCCAAGCTAGCGCGTGGAGGGTACGCTCGGGTAACCGCCTCGGATGACGTCACATATGACGAATGGGATAAAGCGGTTACGGAGCACATGGCCAAACCTGATCCCAATGATTACGCTTGCTGCACAATCCTTATCGGCCCCATCCGGCTTAACTACTTCTCTTAGGCGTCTTCGGGAGCACTGGAATGGATACGCCCCATGCTGTCGGATGCTATCGAAGCCACCACCGTGGTCTTCTCACCGACAAGCCAGCCGAACAGCACGCCGAAGCCCTCCATCGCTTCTACTAAGTTGCAGACCGGATCCTCACGGGACCAAGGTTCACAACGTCTCAGCAAGGTTACCGAGCCTATAACTAAAGCCACCACACCAACCACAAAGGTAAGCACTCACGTTCTCCATAATCAGGTCGAAGACACCCTGCCAGGGCATCCCTTTAGTTTTGAAAATTCTATTATTCCTCCCACCCCAGATAAAATAGATGAAAGCTGCAAAGATCAGTTTGAAAATAAAGCCATGCACGGACTTACTTCTACCATTAGAAAGGCCCCAAGAGATCTCATCCCTAAGAGGTAATTAAAAGAGGTCTAGAAATGTTGCACTTTAGCAGACAAAGATTCCACATAGCAGCAGAAAAGGGCACACAAAAAAGATTTGGTCATGGAACTCGTCCAACCTATCGCAAAGGACACGGCTTTTATCAGAAATAATCTCCCAAGAAAACAATCTATCCCGAGTCAATAATTTCCCATGAAAAGCAATCCACTGAATCATAGCCCAATGAGGGATGTAATGCTTGAACCACACCTGATAATGCCAATTAACTTCTACACCAAGAACTCTCAACGCCTCCCAAGCAGATTTGGATGCGTACTCCCCAGTAACAATGAGGTTCCACATTACTTTCCACTTGACCAAAAAAAAACAGTGAGGTTCCACACCACCTTATCCTCTCGATCAGGATGTGGGAGTAAGTCATCTGGAGTATGCCTTATAATCTCCTATACAATGGCATTCCGAGCTCTAGGCCATCTCCAACAGCCATATCTATGATAATTGAACTTACCCAGCATCCAAGGACCTACCTAGATTGAAGACTACTCCATTCCCAAACTTAGAAAAAAGAGATCCCAAGGGATGCCAATTATCCAACCAAAGGAAGGTGGACTCACCATTGCCAATGATATTTGTGATGAAGGGAAAAGCAACTTTCCTAAGGCGCATGAATTTACGAAATGTCCAAGAACAATCAGTCTCCATACGCCAGAAACAATGTCATTTGATAACATAGTTGTGCACCCATCTAACCCACAACGTATCTCCTTTCTTGCTTAGGGCCCACAAATGTTGGAGCATAGAAGCCACGTTCCAATCTTTAAGGAGCTTCAGCCCAAGACCTCCTTCAGATTTAGGTGAGCAAACTGTGGCCCAACTAATCTTGGCACCCGTGCTCTTCAAATCAACTCCCTTCCAAAAAAATGACCGAAGAATTGATTCAATCTCGGTAAGAAGTTGCTGAGGGAGAATAAAAATGGAACACCAATATCGTTGTATTCCATATAGAATAGAACTGATACTCAAATATCTGCCCCCATATATAGGATAATAACTTGTTCGCCCAAGAGGTAATTCTGGCCAACATCTTCTCCTTGAGTACGACACAGTCAGAATACTTGAGCCTAGCTAAAATCAAAGGCACTCCCAAGTACTTAATTGGGAGAGAGGCTTCAGGAATAGCAAGAATGTGACTCAAAATCAATTTCTTATCCTCTGTAACAGCAGCGAAAAAACCACACTCTTCTGTAAATTTGGCTGAAGGCCAGAATATTTGTGAAACTCAATAAGAAGACCAGCAACCACCTTGAAAGATAACTCCACAGCCTCACATAATACAAACATATCGTCTGCAAAGATAACGTGGGAGAGGTTGAGGCCATTACACTTAGGGTTCATTTTTCTTTCGACAAAGCTCATTCACACTTTTTCAAAATTCGAAAACAAGACTTTCATAGAAATCGTCATGCGAACTACTGACGGCGTCACTCTGTTGAAAAATGAGATACGTTGGCAAGTTTTTTTCGGGTAACCAGTCTCGCAAAAAGCCCTGGTCGTAAATAAAATGAGCCAACTCATTGTCATGGCCAAATTCAATAGATTCTCTTAAAAATGGTAATTAAAAAAGTTGACGTAGGGTGCCTAACACCTTTTTCTCACATTAATAAATCACCGAACTCGTCTTCTGTTTCCATAGACCAACTAAAAAATAGAGTCACTTCTAAACTAGATTCTTGTATCCACGCCTTTAAAACCGAGTCGGTAGGATCGAAAAAATATTTTACTTTGAAAAACACTTGAATTATTTTGCAGATAATTCAAGGGATCACCCAACACACCTAAACTCTTTGTTTGGTGGCGACTCGGAATTATTTTTCTAAAACATAAACCTCTTCCTCCATCGAATGAAGACAAGTAAGAATTTTGATGTTCCACCCCATGAACGAAGGGCAATCGTAATTCTTGGAGCCGACATATGGCGTATGATTGTTGACTGATTTGGGTGTCATCCTGGCTTAGGATGCTTTCTACTCGTTGTAATGTCGTTTTTGGCTCTTTTTCCCTTTAATCTCTTTTAATTAAGGTTCAAATATTTATAAATATCTTCTTTTTGGCTATTAAAAATCAAAACGAGAAGATTTTTTAAGAACCGCTAGCGAATAACCACCAGCTTATCCCAACTTAGGGGGTCAAGCTGTAACAACTGGCTTGTGCTAACCTTAGCATCAAATTGACCAATATTGTTAGGCTAGCTTGGAGGTCAAAGTTTAACAACTGGCTATAGCTAAGTTTCGACATCTCTCCTGGATTTAGCATACTTGAATTCTTTTTAAAGCCTCCATTCCAATGTCTTAATTCCTCACCTCCATTCACCTTCATCCCTTTCGAAAATCTAGCTAAGAGAGAAGCAATTCAAACAACTATGGCTAGAGAAATTTCTCCGGCAACAACAAGGCGCGTTCTTTTCACATTGGTTGCAGTCGCAAGTACCATTCCCGTCTTCTTTTCAGGGTACTACCTTGCAAAACCGTCATTCTTTCCATTCGTGGCGATCCAGACGGCACCCATCCGCATTTGGAAATGGAATTGGGTTTCACAATCTTCGCTTTCGTTCTGTTCCTCCTCGGATCAATAGCTATTGTATGGAGAGTGAAGCCCCTCCAAGTAATATGCATAACAACGTTGGCCATTACCGTAGTGCTAATCTTTGCGGGAACAATGTCCATCGAATCTAGCGGGGCGTATTACCGACTTGAGGAATATCCGCGATGGGCCAAAAACTTTATTCTGAATGACATCGATTGGGGTGGTTTTCAGAGGTATATGATTCGGGAAAAGATTTGTGAAAAGCCTGGCGGCAAAAATGAACTATTCCTGCAGGTTCCTTCCATCCCTCTTCCTCTTTATTTTTTTATTGGCAAAATAAATTTTATATATCACGAGTGTAAAAATATAAAATCAGTGCAATAGGAACATGAATGCATTGGAAGAGATTCGAAGAGTGAGTAAAGACTCTCCTAGTACTGCTTTCTCACGAAATTCAACATACCCCTCAACCTCTCGATTTTGAAAATAACAAACAAACCAAAAACACAAAAGTATAGCTGTCCAGATGCCTACTATACATAAAACACAACCCTTGGATTGCAAAATTCTGCCCAAACTAAAGCTTACGATGCGAGTTCTGCTAGATTTAGGCATGGAGGAACATGCATTCTCTGTTGTGTCGATCTCTTGTTTTTGCTCTGTTTGAAGATACTTTTGTTAATGATGCTTGTCTGCATATCCAGTCCAGTTGTGTCATGGCTCCATGTGTTGATGTGAACACCCTAAAACGACAAGTTACGCTAAGAAATTTAATTTTTAGGCTTTATTTGAACACTCAATTCTATATAACGAACACTCATCAATTCAGGTGATTCGTAAATTGTTAAATTGAGAGACGTAGAAATTTAGGGTTATATTTTTCCATTTCATAAACTGAATACAACGTAAGTATTTATAC